>CABFVZ010001385.1:165765-196890 GCA_902151445.1 Timema monikensis | reverse complement strand
CCCCCCAGATATATTTAAAATCCTCTAATATTATTGAGTATGAAGCTGAAAGATAGCCTTAAATCAAACTCAAAATATTTACTAGAATATAGGCATCTAACTGGCAGAAAAAAGTCAGGGGAGGACCACTCCAAATAGCTTCTTGATGGATCTTATTTTGAAGAATTTTCAGGCGAGTACCCACTCAAATAGCCTAGTTTCTGAATTAATTCAATTTTCAAAATTTTGTCAATGGAAGCTAGAGATATCTAACTTTCGTAAAACATTAAGATGTGGTTAATTCTAAATAGCTTCGAGGTGCATCCAAATTTCAAAAATTTCTATGTGAAGAACACTTTAAATGGCTTATAAAAGGATCTAATTTTTAAAACAATCGAGGTGAAGACTACCTATAGCTTCTAGAGTGAACCATTTTTCAAAAAATTGTTTAAGGAAGGCCACTCCGAATGGTTTATAAAAACTATCTGATTTTAAAAATTGGGGAGGATGATCACGGCTTAAAACATACATAAGATCAAATATGAATGATGAACTATTAAATGGCTTTAAGGTGGAAATCCCTAGGGGTCTAGTGAAATGATATTGGTTTGGATCAATCTAAAATATATAAAAAGTCAATGATGAAGGTATTTTTTCTTTAAAGTAATATATGTAAATTATCTTTTAATGATTCATCCATGAAGAAACACGCGCTTCTCAGAAATAGTGGGAAAAGGATTTCACCACTAAAATATATTGTTATACCATATTTCCTGTTAAAATAACAACTGTGCTATTTCCTGTTTAAAGGAACAACTACGTAGTATTTGGCAAAGACGCCACATCTCTATACCAATAAGAAGCTAGCCTTCACAACACCTGTCCGCCAGGACTCTTTATATTAGTTAGTTTTTACTCTGTTGACGAGGGGAGCAAACTGCAAGTGGTATGTCATATATAAACTGTTTTGTGCGTATCAACCAGGGATCCCAAACAGCGACACACAAGCAGGGGATCCACCCGCACAACACTCCCCGCCCAAAGTCTCCAGACACAGCCACACGCACAATCCACGCACCTCCACCCACACATGGCAATCACAGTATAAAATAACTTTCATTAATATCACAAGTGTGAATTAATATAAAGCATTTAATTGGAGCATGTATAAGTAATTAGCAGATGTCATTTAAATAAACCGTGTGTGAATAAACAGCCATCAAAAGTTATCTTTCTTTAATTTTATTAATATACCGATTTAATTAGTGCTCGAACACGGAGCTATGGACAGCTGGTTAAACGGTATCTTTTCCGTAAAGATATGATAGGCGCTTAACCACGGAGCTATAGACAACCTAAACATCGTCATAGCATTATTATATCTGGGAATTAATCCGTAGTGTTTCAATCGACACTCAAAACGCGGCTCGATCAATTCAAAAGTGTTATAATTGGTGCCCAAAGTGGGGCTATTAATTCAATAGTGTTACAATAGTTTGATTTAAATCTGATAGATGTGGGTGACCAGGTGGTCTAGGGGTAAGGTGTCAGACTTCTGTGCTGGCGGCCGGGGTTCTATCCTCGGTCCCGGCACAGATTTATCTGATTTCCAAACCCTTCCTACACCTCTGACAAGACATCTTGTGAATGTGTGGAATGCCAGGCCGCCACCGTGGTTCGGATTCCACGTTAAACTGTAGGTCCTTCATTTCATCTCACAATCACCCTACCATTACACATTAGCGTAAGTGCGTATAACCCGAACGGGTAGTAAGACGCGGTGCTAATAATAATAATAATAATAATAAAAAATCTGATAGATGTCACCCAAGTACTTAATATGAACTTCATTTCATCCTTGGTTCACTAACATACAGACAGGCTGTTGACTTGGAGCCTGTCAAGGGCATCGTCGCTAATCCTTCCGCTTTTAGCCCTTCTTCCCGCCACCTCATCACACCATTTCAAGCCGTGTACCAGACCAATAAATTCCTAAATAGAGAACCAGAGGGTTCCTTCAGATTTGAGACGTAAAAAAATGTCTACCAGATTAAGTTATAATGTTAATCATAATCCATTGTCTAAAAAGTCTTATCTTATTATTTTTTAGGCTTAGGCTATTTAACGAACACTTTTTGAAACACTGATTAAACTATCATGAAACGAATTAAAAACTAACACAATTTTAGAACCAACACAACATCCAGCAGTTCTTCAGCTAACCATTTTCCAGCATTTTAGATGTAAGGAATCTAACACAATACCCTTAGCTTAGTAAGAAAATGTGATAACAAATAAGATGTGTTAAGCTATTTATTTTTGGTCAGTGAAAACCTATTACATGTTTTAAGGAGGCTATAATAGGTATAGGAAAGGTGGAGAGAAACATACCTTCTTCCAAATATAATACAATTACCTTATACAGCGAAAAGAGGTTTTCCTTAAAGAGATATATTCTATTATTATAAAATCAACAATCAACATCAAGTTTAACCAAAGTAACTTATAAAGTTAAGGTTTAGCACTCATTTGGTGTGTAAACCTTCTACATTTTGGCAAAAATCAATTTTATAGCTCACCTAAAAGTTTTATTTTATCTTTACATACACAAATTTACCTCACCTCCTCCCTCACTTTCATTCGCTATTTTCAATAGTCTTAATTTAAAATTTCATGTTATTATGGTCATTTAAAGGGGTCTCTATAGCTGCTTATCAAATTTCAGTTCTCTACCACACACACGAGTAGCTGTTTATATTAATTTTATTTTTATTTTTACCTCTCCTCTCCACCCTCCCATTGATATAAGTCCCAAATAATTGTTTAGAAAACTAAGAATAATTTTGTGATCTCTAGCTATTGCTTCTACATGCCTGGCAAATAATTGTTTAGAAAATTAAAAATGCTTTTGTGATCTCTAGCTATTGCTTCTACATGCCTGGCAAATCTAATTTTTCTATCTAACCTAAAAAAAACTTATGTTTACACTCCTTTCCCCTTATTTAATGGAATGACAATTTAAAATATAAATTTTTATGACTTTTGTAACCGCACAGTCTAAATTGGAAGGCGTATTTGTGTAAAATTGTATGGTATGAGTTGCGAATGACAAAACGAGTGTTGCAGGTGGTTTTGATTAGCCTATTAACAAATATAATAGAAGAGTTGACCACAAAATCAATGTCAGCATTCCTTAGTGAAAAACCAGGTAAGGGGCCTGGATAAAATGTAGGGGATTCAGCCATCATGTCTGACTAATCAACACTAAAGTCTAGGGGTCACTCTTCACGATTCGGGAATACGCGGGCTAGGATGCCGGTTCATCAGTACCTGTTTTGAGGCCTATAGCTCGACACCGGGGTTTAGGGACCGTTTACAGATCACCTAGGAGTCAAACAGGACATTGGGTATTCCTAACAACACCTCGTTTTGTCACAAGCTTCCGAACAGTGGCATATTATCCGCGTATGCACCACATGCCCATCTGATATGGACTAGTTTTTTAAAATCCAATGTTGTCTGTGCTAACTGTGTAAATACTAATGTTTAAATTGTCAATAAATATAAAAGTAATGAATTATTAATTTTAAAACTAATATTGTTTCATATTCCAAGAATACACTGTGTTTTAAGTAATTCTTCTGCCAAAAGGCTCTACTTAACACAATAGTAAACCCAGGGCATGCTGCTTGAAAATCGCAAGGCAAGCTCTAATGACCTTGCCCAATGTCTAGGGGGTTGCAACACATTCTTTTACGTTCGCCCACAAGTAATTGGTCAATGAGTTCGGGTTTTTACACCCCAGGTCATGCTGTTCATGTGTAGGAGGCTAAGCATTGTGCCAACTATTGAAAATATTCAAGATCATAATGTGTGTTTATTAAGCTAATTAAGTATAGTTTAATTAAAATTACATAAAAAATATATAAGATTAATTGTAAAACCATAGTTTACGTAACAAGCTTTAAATTATTACATTAATTAAATACATGGAGTTATGTTTAGGTATTCTAGTCACATGTATTATCATGTATTTGGCAAACACATTTAACCATTATTTCAAATTTAGGCATTTCAGCACTGATAGGGTGAGGAAGTGGGGGAGTGGGTGACGAGGCTACTGTAACCGTAGTTGACGGTACTTCTTGTGTTTTATTTAGTAGAAAAGATTCGTGGAGTTTTAATAGTGGTATTTTAGTTTTTGTTTTACGTTAACGATTTATTAGTAATTGTGATTATATATAATTATACATCAAAGAATCCCAAGTCAGGAGTGTAATTTCATCATTTCAAGATGATTTGTAAGGAAATGGTAGATATATTTTCATACAATTTACTTAATTAGTGGCGCACCCAGCCATATACTTTGAGGGAGGCATTCAATTCAATCAAGTCAGGAATGAAATTTTGATGGAGAGAGCGGGTTTGGGGTGTAACAGTCCCCTGAGCCCTGAAGGTCGAGAATATTTATCAATATTAAATGCTTTTAGAAAATATTTGAAATCGTTTTAAAGTAATTAAGAGATTTAAATAATGCATATAGTATCAAAGGTAGTATTTGTGTTGTTTTTTTAAATTATTAATTTTGTGTGTAACGGTAAACCTTTTGAATATTAAACTTAAGTCAGAAGCCTGGCCTTAAAATGTAGCCTATACATTCGAAACATCTTCAATGCTAAATATTTTAGTTACACTTAATATTATTTAAATTGATATTAAAATTATTTGTGGTGTTGGGGAAGGGGGGTAAATGCCCTGTTTGCCCCCTCCCCCTTGGGTGCACCATTGCTTACAGCAAATATATGTGTAACTATATTATCAATAAACCAATGACTTAGCGATAGATTATTAATAGTTCAAGATAATCTCCCCTTATTAGTCAGAGTTTGTGCATATAAATAGCTTCTTGAGCATAAATTCTCGAGTTGGGAGACTCATTTGTTTCCAAGCAGCATTGTGTAAAATTAGCTGGGCTTTAAGAACTAGTTTTAATTTGCAACGTGAGTTTGACAATCCACCCGATTCCATCTCACCAAGATCTGATGGACGCTTAATTCATGTACCACTTCATTTTACTCTTATTATGATTGTTTGCTTTAAGTATTGCTAACTGTGTGCTTTCAATTACATTAGGCTAATTGAATAGGATCTGTCTCTTTTACGCATTTAGGAATGTGCCCATACCACTCTTCGCCCAGACGTGAATATTTACTTAAATTTCTAACCATGTAGATATAATTACAATTTGAGGATCGCCTTTGTGGCCTAGTGTTCAGAGTCTTTGGCTTCGGACCCGGAGGTCCCGGGTTTGATTCCCGTTGCTTCTAGATTTTCTGAGATGTATTTCCAGAATATCTGGAAAGCGGAACCACTTTTATAAAGGCACACATCTTCAAATATTTCCCTCCAAATAATCCCTTGACGTTCTTGAACAACGGTAGTTGAGTGTCCTCGGCCCCCAAATCTCCCCTGCAACTTTTAGAGTACAGCATACCTAATAATTTTCGCAGAATATGCCACTGCTTCCGAGTATTATATAAGTTCTACCATTCTAATATCACTACCGATATCACATTTTTAATAGCATAGTAGTACTAATAAACCTCTTTAAAAACCAAGTCTAACATCAATCATGAACCCACAAAAGAACTTTTTCCCTTTACACCCCTTTAGGCGATTAAATTGGAAAAAAACTAAATATTACTCACCTATTTTTATAAATAAACATTAATTTTAAATTTCAAGGCTCTATGTCCACTAGTTTTAAAAAATGTACGGTCTGTGAATTTTGAAAACTTTTGAACCCCCTTTTTCATCTCTTACAGGTTGATGAATTTCACAAAATTCGGTTCTATCTTTGGTCTAAAGCCAAATAGGATCTTTTACTAAAAATTTCAAATGTCCATGTTTGAAACCAGTAAGCTCTTCTAACAAAACTACAAACTCCCCCACCTCATTTATTGTCCCTACAGTCAAAATTGGCCTTGTAGCTTGGAATTCTTATAATGTCTCATCACCGTATATCCACAATCGTGTTAATGTTATTAAATCAATATTTATTTACTGATTACCAAACCCTTCCTTCACCTCTGACAAGACATCTTGTGAATGTGAGGAATGCCAGGCCTCCACCGTGGTTCGGATTCCACGTTAAACTGTAGGTCCTCCATTTCATCTCACAATCACCCTACCATTACACATTAGCGTTAAGTGCGTATAACCTGAACGGGTAGTAAGACGCGGTGCTAATAATAATAATAATAATAATAATAATAATAATAATAATAATAATAATAATAATAAAAATAAAAATATACGAGAGAAAAAATAATAAATCCTCATATTTGTTCTTTATACTTTTAATATTTAGATATATTATTTTTAAGTTGCAGTTGAAATTGACTATTTAATCGAAATTAACTGTAGATAAATGTTCACAATAGATGATTCTTCTATGATATTAGTTTTGGTATCCACTAAGTGAGAATTAATGTTGTAATAAAGACGAAACTACAAACAAGTTTATAAGTTGTATAATATTAACTTGTGTTCATATTATTAAGGTTAATAACTAGGCCTACCTCAATAAATAAATGATATGGTGTACCAAACAGACTTTCTCTCTACTTTGTCCAAAAATGGAAACACTTATTAAATCTTGTAATATCTGTGAAACCAGATATTATATATTTTTGCAGAAACACGATGCAAAAAAAGAGCGTCACATTCCACAAAGAGGCATTAATTAAAGAAACGTATTGTTCATTATTCATATTTTAAAGATTTAACATATTTTCATCAAAAAGCATAATAATAAACTCCCGTTTTCTGAGACCTCAATTTAATAAGAATATTTACCAATAGTTCGGAAGCTAGGGACCATTAAAGATTACATAAGGATTTTTTGGGGGGTAGGGGTGACCAATAATTTAATTCGTTTTCGTGGGCAGAATTCAACCTAACTAAGGATTTTATCATTGTTTATGGTGAGACAGAATCTACAAAAAGGTTGCACCGAGCGATGACATATGGCGCTTAAGAATTGCCTATAGACGCACACAGCTAAACATAACTATAAAATGTCATATATTTATGATGTGTTACACCTAATTTTACTGAGATAAGTATTCTATAATTTCACATCATCAATCTTGTCGTCTAAAATAATATAACTTACCAAATCTTAAGAAAATTACGTAAGATTGGAAAGGGGAGAGGTGGGAACGACAAATTTTACTATCCCTTAAGTAGAAAGATTTGTTGGAAAAGAGGGTCAAAATAATTTAAAAAAATCTTTAAATAATTTATGGAGAGCCCCCTAATGGTTTTATAAAAATATATTTCAAATAAAGGGTTTTTTTAAATTTAAATTTTGTTTCAACCTTACAATAATGAGTTATTTCGTGTCTCAAATACTTGCAAAGATATTATTAAAATTGGCAATATCTGCTTATGAAAATTACCCTTAATATTATGTTCATGGGGTGATTGGAACGGCCATTTGTTAATAATGATAAACAATGCCCAGATACGAAATTTAATAAAAATCGTTACAGTAGATTTCGAAATAGCTTGTTTTCTTTCTTTTCTCTTTTTAGTAAAATTCCCTCAATTTTAGGGTAAGATATCTAACTCCAAAAACTTCTCTGGGGAACCTTATATAAACCATATATACTAAGTTTTAGCCTGATTAGTAAGATTGTGTCAGCTCTAGGCCTAGATTGTAATGATATTGGTTTGGATCACTCTAAATATATAAAAAGTCATGGATAAAGGTAATTTTTTTATAGTAACATATGTAGAGTATCCTTTTATTATTCATCAATGAAGAAACACTCGCTCTTCAGAAATAATGTGAAAAGGATTTCACAATTAAAATATATTTTTTATACAATTTTTCCTGTTAAAGGAACAACTCCGCAGTATTTGGCAAAAGACGCCAATTCGCTATACCAATAAGAAGCTAGCCTTCACAACATTTGTCGCCAGGACTCTTTCTATTAATTAGTTTCTACACTGTTGACGAAGGGAGCAAGAGGCAAGGGGTATGTTATATATAAGCCGTTTGTGCATATGATTAAGGGCAGCCACATTCAGCCACACGCACAATCCGCACACCCACGTTCACACAAGCAATGAAGTCAAGGACTCACTGGCTCTCGCAGTCACAGTCTAACACAGAATACAATAATTTACATTAATATCACAAGTGTGCAATGATATAAAGAATTTAATTGGAGTATGTATAAGTAATTAACAGATGTCATTTAAATAAACCATGTGTGAATAAACAGCCATCAATAGTTCTCTTTCTTTAATATTAATTAATTATACCGATTTAATTAGTGCTTGACCACGGAGCAATCAACAGCAATTAACAACAGAGCAGTTAACGTTAAAGTTCTCCCCTGTTCTCACCTCCTTCCTCTTATGTTAAGTGAACATTAATTTAACTTAATTAATTTAATTTAATTTAAAAACACGAGAAGAACCGTTACGTTACGTTATGTAATGATCGTTAAGTTGATCGTGATCCCAACAGTAATTTAATAAACAGGAGTAGAAATAGTTTTGGTCTTGAAACTTAGAGTATGGCGCTACATTATTCTTTCGAGTGGAATCTGCCATGTAAATGGGATAATCCACATTATTTCAGTTTTAAGTTGGTAAATCAGTTTGTTTACCGCCGTTAGCAAAATATGTCATTATACTATCAAATGTTAATTATTTTAAATACAACTTATTTAAGGGTAAGGTACAAATAATATTTAAGGAGAGATGCAAAACTATATAATGGTTGGACTTTTTAAATTTATATTTTTTGGAAGTTGATTTAGTAATAATCATTTTGAGACTTTTGGGGCGGCAGATGTAAATATTTCACAAAAATAATCTCTATTTTTCATTTCACATATATTTGATGTGATTTAAAATGTTTTAAGAAGAATTTAGGATTCAGATTTGAATCTTTAATGTTTAGGTTGCCACATAATTTATTTTTCCAAAAGTGTATGTTATGGCTTGTTCACAAGTAGAAAGGGGAACTCCTTTTCATCCTTAGTGATATGTTTGATGTGAATGTAACTCTTTTACCTACAATGGTTGAAATAAAAACATGGTTTTTTATATATATTGTATAAACAAGGAACTTTAGAGAACTCAGGGGGATGAGACGAGCTTGTTTTTTCTTGGATTTCATTTCACACAAACAATAATTACAACAAACTAATTCAGGGGGCTGAGACATTGGTTTGTTGGGGGATCCATTTCACATGAAACAATTACAACAATCTCTGTGCTTTATTTGTTTTATCAACCAAATATTTAATCTATGTGTGTGGAAAAAAATAAAAGTTTATTTCCATTACTAAGCTGCAATATTCGTATCTTTACCATGCTAACAGTTTTTAAAGACACCATATTCATATAATTAACGCGCATGATTCTAATGCACGTGTTTTGTGGGTTACAGAAAGACTTGCGACTGTAAAATAGAGTAAAATGTGTGTGATCGGTAGCTCTAACTTTACTTCACGGTGGCCTGGGGAAAACAACTCTTTCTCCGCTTTTAGGTCCCTTTCTCTGCATTCCAGGTGGCCTTTCTGAAAATATGTATGAATTTGGGGGGAACTCGTATTACCTTAGTCTACATCAGGGCTGTACAACTTGAAGTTAGCTAAGGTCTTCATTTCATATTCCTAAACAGTGTTCACACGTGTAAATTAGGCCTATAAAATAGTTACTATCATGATAATCTAACACACATAAACAGAAGACTAGGCTTGCTCAGCTCACAATGAACAATACAGCAGATACCAGTGACAGGCTGTGGATGTGTTTTCCATTAAGTACGCAGGCAATCTTCAAACTTTTGCTAGATTTTGGCACGCTCTTTTTTCAGTGTATGCTATTTTGAATTTTCGGTTAATAGCCCAGGAACTTTATCATGAAAATTGACGAAAGCGTGAACAAAATATGGTAAAGCTGAAAATTTGGATCTCGGTCCTATTTGGTATGCTGAGGAACATAATGAATCTCCCCTAAAATCCCATATTTACCTGTTTTAGAGCAAAAATGGCACACGTTACATAATTACCACAATTTTTCATTTATAGCTATGTAGGTTGGTAGGCCTGTAGTTAAATACAGAGCACGATGGCCAATTTGCACAAGTAAAGTATTTGTCATATTTTATAATATGTTGTATGGAAATAGTACAATTTTATTTTGTTTAAATTACGTAAATGGCAGCTAAATAGCACACTCTTCTCTTAAGGTACGTTTTTCAAGGAGCGTGTATTGTGATCATAGCTGAACGATTGTCACAGAGCAATCATCGGTCAGTGGTGATCGCCCTAGAGGTGTTTTGCTACCAGCGTCTGTAACTCGAGCGTTTTCTTTTCAGTCTGGTGAGATAATTATTGTAAGAGGATTGTGCTAACGTTTGTAATGAGATTGAGTAAGGAAAGGAAATTATTACTCAAAATACCTTATGGTTGTAGAAATGGGCGATGAATTTATCGTTGAGCTGTGTGCAGAACCAAGAATTGAGAAACTCCCTATATTTCAACTAAGAATTGAAGAAGGATTCTTCCAAATATTGATCAAAACCCATATACGTGAAGACAAGAAGCTTTCAGAATTTTTAAAACTCTATTCTTCAATTAGATTTTGTGTTCAGTTTGATAAAAAAGGACATCCAGAAGATCTCTTGCAACAGAAATCTTTATCCAGTCACAACCGAAGAGAAACTTGTTATAACACTAAGGTGAGTAAATAAGATAAATACAGAGTGGCTACAAAACCTCTATTAGAAAATTCCCTGACTTCCCCAGTTTTTCCAGGTAACATTTTTCAATTTTCTCTAACTACTCTTTTCCAGTTTTAACGGTGGTTGGTGAGTTTTTTTTTTGTTTATTACATTGATCACATATTTAAAATAATACTAGCATCTACTAAACATAAAGATTTTTATAGATTTTTTTTTAAATCAACAGGTTTTTTTGGCACTTAGACAGCTTATTCACTTTGTTTTTAGTGTCTAGGTGCTAGAATAATGGGGTATTTTAGACACTTTTTTTAATTTCCTGACTTTTCCTTATTTTTAGTTAAATTCCCAGACATTTCCCTGCTTTCCCTGTCATCAAAAAAGTCCTCATTTCCCTGTTTTACCTGTCATCAAAAAATTCACCGATTTTTTTCAGGCTTTCCCAGACTGTAGCCACCATGTAAATAGTATGTTGATTGGAAATAAGCCCTCAACAAATCGGAAAAATCACATTGACTCAATATCGGCTTTAACGAATTTGGTCATTTGTAGCTTTTAATGTGTTCCACAATATGACTCCCGCCTTTTTATTTTTTGTGCCAACCAAACCGGATTTTCAAAAAACCTCACATAAAATATATTAATAGCCAAATTTTCTAGATTTTTTCCAATTTTAATGGTCTGGAGTGCTATGATGACTAGTAAGACAAATTATTCCATAAAAACATGTTATATTACAAATGAACAAGGTTACAAAAAGTCATTGTAATTACAAGATATTAATACTTATTGAAAGGCAGACTATTTATAGTAATAATCGAAGCTGTAGTAGTAGTGTACCCAAGTGGGTGATCAGGCCACTGCGCATAAACCGGCGTTCCAGTGTTAGAAACACTGGCAATAGTTAATGCACAATACATGTCAGATTGGTTGTCCCTTTGATTAGGAGGTAAGAAATAAACATTAAGAGTGCACACTGACTGACGATACAGACGGTGATACAGTAGAGAAGTTATAATTTAACTTAGTTGCAGAAGTAATTCCTTCACCTGATGACCACATCTCCATTTCAAGTTGGGAAACCATTTTTAAAGTTTGGAGCTTAGCACGCTGTTGCAGATGTGGTGGCAGATTTTTCACGGTCTTAGCTTTGAAAGAACAAGTCGATTTCATCTGCATCTTCTTCTTTTGAGAGCAAGCTTTTTTTTTCGTGACTTGTCCTTTTATCCATGCCAATTAAAATGTTGTCTCTATAATTTGTTTTCCTGGGCTTGTCCCTTGGTTTCTTGTTTATAATGTCATTTTCCATTGGTACAAGAGCTTGTGATGGAGGCGTGACAATAGGGGGGCGTATTTCCGAGTTAGGGACCGTGACGTCTTTATCAACAGCATCTTCTGTATCGTCATCGCCAACAGTTTCTTCAGTAATGTTACAGAAGTGGCTTCTGGTTACACACACACACATACACACAAATAAGTTTTTAAGTTCATTACTTTACTTACCCTAGAGTTAGTTCAGATGACTGAAGAAATAATAGGCTCTCTTGCGATGCCCATTTTCCCCCTCGTTTTTCCGGGGTAACCTCTGATCCAGTACTATTGTTTTCTCGGTTCCTTCTTTCATACGTGTCCTTTATGTTCTTCCAGCGTCTTTTACTATCAGCAACTGTTAAAAACATGTTTACAAATTATGTTTCAGTTACCTACCGTTAACACTGTAATTATTGTAAAAAAAATAGATCTTTACATAACATAAATATGTACAAAATAAATTAATAATTTGAATTATTTGTCAGTTTTAACCTTTAATTTTGTCCACAGGTTCCTGGCAACTGGCGAGTCTTATCACTCGTTGCAGTTTCAGCTCTGAATATCAGTGGATGAAATCAGCAATATAGTAAAAACGACCTTAGCAGCACTGAAGGAGAAGCTAGTGTCATTATTCTTGCAGCCTCTGTCTCCCAAATATTTGGAAGAAAAGTCAAGAGAATTTGACGAGAGATGGAATTTGCCAAACTCTGCAGAAGCTATTGATGGCAAACACGTCCGAATCAAGTGCCCAGACAATTATGACTCTTTGTACTACAACTACAAAGGATACTTTTCAATCGTTCTCTTGGCTGTCGTCGATGCACAATATTTTCTGTACACTGAATTTGGCTCGTGCGGGAAGGAGGGTGATATAGGAATTTTTGAAAAGTATACTTTGGGTAATAGGTTGTATGCAGGCACTCTATTGCCACCTCCACGCCAGCTACCAAACTCCGAATTTGTGCTACCACATGTGTTTGTCGAAGATGATGCTTTCCAGTAACATCCAAACATGATGAAACCCTACTCGTAAGAGCATGCTATTGTGGACAACAAACAGTAAAGCGGTGTTCAATTACAGATTGTCCAGTGCTCGCCGAACTTCCGATAACGCATTTGATTTACTTTATCAAGTTTTTCGTATTTTTTATACTCCGATCATCGTGCTTCCTCAAGCTGTTGATGATGTTATCACTGTTCACTGTTACCTGCACAACATGCTGAGGGAAGGTTATCTTTCAAAAACAGGAACTGCGAGCTACGAATTCGACCCGACACAGGAGCTTCCGTGAGACAATCTAATTCATTTCTGAAGAGCTTGTGGCTTCGCTAACTTTCAAGGATTTGCAGTGAGGGAATCATTGCCCATATACTTCAAGAACGAGGGGACTGTTTTCAAGAAAGAGCATATGTTAACCTTTTTAAAAAAACCATACATATAGTTAAGACATATGCCAATCGTGTTCATTATTATTATCAACTATCCATGCATAGAAAACTATTTTTAGCATAATTATTAAGGCTAGAATTTTTACATACTAAAAATTGCAAGTAAACACTGTATTAAAATGCATTTTCTGTGTCCAAATAAATTATTTATTTTCCTAAGCAATTTTGCTAACTTTACCTATAAAACCAAAACAAAGAATAATCAAGAAAAAAATACATTTTATTACAGTTTCTGTGGCAAACTAAAAATGTATTGCCCAAAACTATATCCTATAAGAGAGGAAAAAACAATTTAAATTTATACAGTTTCTGTGCAAAAGTGAAAGTCTTTAAACAAAAAGTATGCCGTATAAAAGAGAATAGGAAAAAACGTAAAAATACAACTCACATTTTCTGACAGTTGCTGTACTGAATTGAATTTTGAATGAAGTTTGAATTTTACCAACAAAAAAGATTAATTTGATATTTTTAATTTGTCATGGCAAACACGAGCTCCCCCCCCCCTTTTTTTTTCCTCAGTCCTGCTTCTCGCTTTCAGTAAAAATCATAGAAAAATATCCTTTATTTTGAAAAAAAAAAAAAGCANAATATCCTTTATTTTGAAAAAAAAAAAAAGCAAAATGATGTCACAAAAATAACAAAGAATGCCTTGAAATGACCGAAAAACCTGAGAATATTTCATATCGCGTAAAAACACGGAAATATACTAAAATATTTACCAATAAAGCTACTTAAATCAGCTTAGTTTCTTATGAAACATATTTGCATATACATGAACAACATTCTAGTTTTTCCAACAACAACAAAAATGCAAAATAATAAAAATCCTAACCTTAATAATTATTTATAGTTGGTTTCATCTCTCCCCTTTTTGAGCTACTATCTCCCAAATTTCAAAATTTCTTATTTTGAACCTTAATAACCCAGAAACATTAAAATACAGTGAACAATCCTTAAAACCATTTTTTATTATTTTGGTATCTTGGAAGAACCTTTTTACAACTCACCTGATCTTCCCACTTCTTCTGCAATGACAACCTATATATTGCCCTTGGTACGCTGGTCTTTGTACTAAAGTACGTGCTTCAGATCATATACAGCGGGATGTGGTGATATTGCTTCCAAGTAAATTTTCATCTTGTTCAGCAGAAAAATTAAGCTTGGGGTGAGACATGATGATGTGTTACGTCCTTGATGAATGAGCGCTTGCTACTGCGACTATATCTACCCTGGAACCAGACAACGCACTTGGAGCCGCGATAGACACTAGCGACTCGAGCGGTTATCATTCGGAGCAAAATGCAACAATGTTAAACACTACTAACCAGTGCATGGCGATTGTCGCTCAGCGATATTATTATTATTAGCACCGCGTCTTACTACCCATTCGGGTTATACGCACTTACGCTAATGTGTAATGGTAGGGTGATTGTGAGATGAAATGAAGGACCTACAGTTTAACGTGGAATCCGAACCACGGTGGAGGCCTGGCATTCCCCACATTCACAAGATGTCTTGTCAGAGGTGAAGGAAGGGTTTGGTAATCAGATAAATCTTTGCCGGGACCGAGGATTGAACCCCGGCCGCCAGCATAGAAGTCTGACACCTTACCCCTAGACCACCAGGTCACCATAGAGCTCAGCGATACTTGCTCTTCTATGATCGCAATAGACGCTCATTGCAGAACGTACCTTTACGCATGAAAATATGCAGCAATTTTACCATCTCTTAGATTGTAAATTCTCGTGCGACCTACTTCACTCTCATAAGTTCTAAAATGTTTAATGTTTCACAAAAAAAAAAAAAATACGCAGATTATAAAATATTAATGCATAGTGGAGAAAAATCAGTTACAGAATACCATCATATCCACATTAGTTGCTATATTTACCGGAAGGTTTCTGGTGACCTCTGACGTGACCTTAAACAAGCAGGCACAGGCAAGTGCCCTTGACAGTGCATAATACGCACGTGGCGATCATGACGTGAAGGGTGTATTTCGCATGTGTCCATTGAGTGTTCTTTGTATAAAAAAGGAATTGAATTGTGTGATATTTTAGAATGAATAAATATAGTGTGTGTGATATGTGGTTCTACTGGAGAGGAAGATAACATTGTTACAGTTGAAAAGACGGGCCTGAATGGGCTGATTGTTGCGAGTAATGCACGTGGACCAATAAATCAGCCAGCCCAGTTGACATAAAATGGCAGTTGTCTCTTTCCAACATGACATGATTGCTGCGTTTGTTGGCTGGTTTGAGTTTTCTATGATGGATTCTGCTATTGAAAACGATAGCACTTCCAGCGAATATACCCAGTATATTTTTGATAGCACGGATGTGAATACACGAACACTTATGTTATGAAACCACCTGCATGAATACATCAAGTAAGTCAACTGAACTAGATAAGGAGGAAGAAGATAGTTTTGAGGATTGGACTGTGAAACTAGGATAAACATTTTTTAAAGTATTATTCAAGTAATTTCCAATATATTGTTTTACAATTTACAAATGATAACTTGATTTTTTATCGCAGTTCAATACACCCAACCCAATGATTAGCATTCACAATGACTCAGGGTAACGGGAATATTAAGTAATTTACTGCCTGTTTTTTGGTTCAAAAGTAGGTGTCCTCCGAAAGTATATATAATATATGTATTTGAAGTTGTCTTCATTTATATTCGTATATAGTAGAAACCAGTTAGGGAAATAGCTTTTATAACAACCCGAATGTCAGTAAAAAATTTATAAAAGCTTAGCTGCAACTTAGGTTGTTTATACCCAAAATTAGGTAATCTCCCCATCTCACCTCCTTTAAAATACAGCTATGATACCTTACTCGTGCAAATTGGCCATCGTGCTCTGTATTTAACTAAAGGAGACCAACCCACATTGTTATAAATGAAAAAAATTTGGGAATTGTGTCACTTGTACTATTTTTGCTCTAAAATAGGGAAACTCACATGATATTTTAGGGGAGTTTCAGTATGTTGCTCAGCATACCAAATAAGACCGAAATATAAAATTTCAGATTTACCATATTTTTTTTCACGATTTTACGCTAAAGTTCCTGGGCTGAAAATTAAATAAACGAATGTTACATGATAGGCCTATAGACCAATAACTAATAGGCCCTATACGACACTAAAAGCATTATAGTGAATTAACGTTATACAGTACAGTACAGTACAGCAAATAATACATCTGATACAATTTACATATTTTAAGTCTGATCATATTTAAGTAACTCCTGGATAACATTACATCTTTTTTTAAACTTAACTATTATTATAATTATAATTATTATTATTATTATTATTATTATTATTATTATTATTATTATTAGCACCGCGTCTTACTACCCGTTTGGGTTATACGCACTTACGCTAATGTGTAATGGTAGGGTGATTATGAGATGAAATGGAGGACCTACAGTTTAACGTGGAATCCGAACCACGGTGGAGGCCTGGTTTAAACTTAACTAATGCGTCGCGGGCCACAAAATATGCTGCCGAGGACCGCCAATTAGATAGACCTAGTCTATAGAACAATATTTCCGACACTGTTGAAAATACAGATTATGAGCTATCACTAAATGTTAGAAGTGTATAACACTGCTCTAGAAAGCTACATAAGTATCTTTGAAAAGGGACTAAAAGAGGCACTTACACTAGCACTTGACTGGACAAAGAATGGAAAACCATTACTTGGAGAAAATATTCATATGGCTAACTTTGCCAGTGATAATTAAGCTTAACTATACACAAATGAATAAAATATATTGTATCATAATTTGTCTTTACGTTTACCAAACTTTGAAAGATATATTAATATTTCTCATGCCAGAGATTAAATATCACCACCTCCCTCCATCCATTAGAGAAGAAGCATTTTAATTTGGCATAAATCCGAGCTGGTCTCATTCTGCTATTTCTCATCCTGCCATTTTTGCGTTACAGAAATGGAAAGCTGTGATGTGTGTGTATGCAACCTCCTCTTCAATTTGTTCCCCCTAAGTCTCGATTCAAATCTAAAGTGCCCGAGTAAAAAAATTATTATTAGCTCGCAAGCACAGAAAAAAAAATCACTCAGAAAAATTTGTTCTCTTCCCACGTTATATCTGATCATGATGTGTATTTTTTTCCCTCTCATCCATTAAGATCAGTAAAAGAAAGACTCTGTTCTATTTTGCTTCCCTCCACTTCACCTTGAGTCATTTATTTGTGGTATTGCTTGTGAACAACACTCGAAGCAAATCACTACAATACAGATCAATATTGGAAGTGTTCCTTACATGATATTAAACGTTGCTTTCATTTTTTTTATGGCTTTTGTTATTTCGAACATAGCAGAGTATGAAGGTATATAAATTATATACTACGTTAGCTATATGTATAATTCGAGTAGGTTTACAAACTATTATTTATATTTACTTATCTTTTTTCTATTGATATTACAATAAACAAAGTCCTATAATATTTAAAGGAAGATAGTTAAAATGTACTTGAATTTTATACCAATATATCTTCAACATAAACAAAAATGCTCAAAATAGATTTTTATGGCCATATTTTGGATCTAAATATAATCCCCATTGCTCTTTTTACTGTGCACTTTAGACTCGTATTTGTGTCATCTTTTCTCGCGTCTCCTTCAATATTTCATTAGACATGCAGTAATTTAAGGCAAAATATTTGTTCATAAATTATAAATAATTAATTTAAATTGTTGCGTCATTGTCTCAAACTCTTAATAGGGACAAAAGACAATTAAAAATTGATTTGTATTTTTCAAGAGACTGACAAGTTTGAGTCTTTATCCAGGAGGTACATTCGTTTTTGTGCTAGAGATAAGTGGTTTTATCTCATTCAAATGAAACGGGAGCATTGTCAAAAATGTGAAATGGTTAACAATTATTGAATTATATCTTTTATTTGGCAACATTATCTATTCACAAAATAAGAACCGTGAGGATGTACTTGGTGTATTTCATAGTAGCTACCTTGATAGTTATTTGTCATAGTTGCCATAATTGTTTCAGCACAAGTTTCTCCATTTAATTAATTAGAAAACATTGCTCTTGATATTTTTTCAAACTTTTATCCATCCTGGTTAGGTGTACTGAGAGTGATTTTACATTGTGATTTTCCAATATCCCTCCACGCACGCAAATTTGGGTATGCTTTCTCTAAGAATTCAACCTACTTCATTCCTAACACATTAGCATAATTAGTTCATAGGCGTATATCTTTTAACAGGTAGTGAGACGTGGTGACAAATTAAAAACAAAAGTATTGAATTAAGTAGGAAAGTATTACCCATGTTAATGGACGATTATGGCTAACTAGTAATTCCTTCCTCACACTTCAACGAAGGGGGTCATTACGTCGGAACTTTTGTTTTTAATCTAGCAATAATACTCTTTGGCAGGGATATAATCTTGTAATTGCCATATGTACAGACTGAACAGGCAATATAAATAAATCTATGTACTTTTTTCTTAGTTGGGCTATCTGGCTGATATAAAGTATTTTTCAAAATGTTCTTGACTTCCTGGAAACAGAGAGAAGAATTGTACAAGCAGGGGGAGGAAGGCAGTCATTTTTATATAGATGTAACTTACAAACAGACGGAGAAAGAAACATAAGTTGAAATTATTAGTATTAATATTGTATGGTTTTAAAAGCATGTATCTACTTCCTGCTGTGTGACTTTGCCTCTTTGTTGGAATCTATTAACTTTGCTAAATATTCCTTCAACAAACCAGGAGATCCACATAAGGCTTTCTACATCCTTCAAATAACTACCTTAAACCTAGCACATACACACCACTCAGCCTCCAGCCGTTAATTTATCACTATGTAAGGGAATCCCCGACTTTCATCAATGATATTCTTTTCGGCGATGATGGGAATTCAGGACCCCTAATTAAGTAAGTGTTAAGGCGTTGGACATGAGCGGGAATACGATATGTCTTCTCTTTTTTTCTCGTTCCTTATAAGTTTCGTTTCTTTCTTGTTAGAAAACGCAAATCACTTTTTCGGTAGAGACAAAAGGGGAAAGCTATTCTCCCTTATTTCTTGAAATGCTATAATTTGATGTTTGGCACATCTGAGTGTTGAATCCTCGAAAGCAAGCTAAAGCTTCTGCCACATTAGTACCCATAATTAACTTAGCAAGCTACTATGGGTATAAGAAAATCACCAAACCTGGTAAGCTCTGGATCACGATCACTCGTTCACTTAACGTGGGGATGTAGGGAGTGCAAGCTAAGGTCAGTAATTATCTAGTTCTTATATTAAAATAATTTTTGGTTAAAATAAATAATAGTTCTCTAGTAGAAATATTAGAGTTTAATTTTCTTCACATGGTGATCTCAACATTTCTTGAATTTCTCTCAAGGGTGTTCTGGAATTTAATGACAACTTTTTCTTAATTAAAAAGTTTTTCATCTAATTTCGCTATGCTTATGACAGATATTCAAGTATTGTTGATATCACCACGCGAATAAAGTTTATCTTTATGTTTCTACAGGAACAATATTTTATTTATTTTAGCCAAAAAAAGTTTTACTATAAAAACTGCGAAAACACTAAACTTTTCTTGAATTCCCTACACTCCCAACTTAACATAGTATAACTTTATGTAATTTATTACTTAACCTAGGGCTTATATTAGTTTCAAATGGAAAGCATTACGCTGCACTTAACGTAACGTTTACGATACCTTTCCTCAACGTTGAAATTAACTTTACGTAAGAGTTGTATAGGGAAGAACTTACACGTTTCATTAAGTCAAGTGTATCGCGTGTTTACGACAGCCAATTATGATGCAAGCAACACAAACACCTTTTTACTTTCTCGCTATATTACATGTAGAGAAAGTATTGTGATCGTCAAAAAAATCTTACTCGAGATTTTGATGATTCTCGACGTTTCATGAACCCCAAATCCGAAAAAGTTGTTTTTGGATTTCTGTATGTCTGTCTGTCTGTACCTCCAACTAGAACCTAAACTATTTAACCGATCCGGCTAAAACCTGATATCTAGGGTTTTCATAGTGTTCCCCGAGAAGTTTTTGGAATTAGATATCTAACCCTAAAATTAAGGGTAGTTTATGGTGACCTGGTGGTCTAGGGGTAAGGTGTCAGACTTCTGTGCTGGCGGTCGGGGTTCAATCCTTGTTCCCGACACAGATTTATATGATTACCAAACCCTTCCTTCACCTCTGACAAGACATCTTGTGAATGTGGGGAATGCCAGGCCTCCACCGTGGTTCGGGTTCCACGTTAAATTGTAGGTCCTTGATTTCATCTCACAATCACCCTACCATTACACATTAGCGTAAGTGCGTATAACCCGAATGGGTAGTAAGACGCGGTGCTAATAATAATAAGGGTAGTTTACTGAAGGGCAAAAAGAGAAAAAGTCGATTTTTCCATAATCGGCTCTAACGATTTTGATTAAATTTCATTTCTAAGTATTTATAACTATTACAAACAAAATGGCCACCCTAAATATTTCGGCAAAACTACTTTAAGGGCTTCGGTTTGATGCGTAAATTCTAATTTTTTTTTATATCATATCTCTGAAACCATTTGAGATATGAAATTACTGATAGTTGCAAATATGTAGAGCTATTTATAATACAAATATTTTATAAGAAGCATATTTTTATAAAACCAATAACTTTCAAGCTATACGCAAATATGTAAAAATATAAATTAATTTTTCGAACACAATAGGTAAAGTATCGCGACCATAAAAAAAATATCACCTGAAATGTTGATAGATGTCGATGTTTCATGACCCCCCCGCCCAATTTAAAAAAATGATATTTGCAATGCCGTCTGTTTAAACTTAAAATTAAGAGTAGTTTAATAAAGGGCGAAAAGAGAAGAAATCGATTTTCTCAAAATCGGCTCTAACGATTTTGATTAAAATTCGTATGTAGGCGTTGATTAAGATTATAAATAAACTGGCTATTTTCATTTTCCCATGAAATGACTTTTACGGCACCTTACAGAAGCAGAAACTTCCGTATCTCCACAACTATTTGAGATACTTAATAACTTTTCGTTGCAAAATTGTAGTAGTATTAAACATAAAAAAACTTTAATATGAAATATATTTTTTATAAAATTAACAGTTTCTGAGATATTGGCTAATATATTGATACAATTTTGTGAGCTTTAGTTGAAAAGATATATTAGCTAAAGTTTTAACGCAATAATTCTGCAATGCCATACAGTAATTAAATATAAGTAAGTCTCTCAAAAAGTTTGTTGTTTTTCCTTAAATCTCTTAGGAGAAAGGTTTGTAAAACAATGATCTATTTCCATTTAAGACTCAATATTTATATTATTGGCCAAAATTTATAAATGAGGAATTTAATAGAAATGCGATGGCATGAAGATTTGCAACACATAGTAAAATGTGGACGACTTTAACCAGAAGTTGAAATACGAAGTGTTGACCCTTATTAACCCAACATTGATTTTTTTATCGGTCCAAACATACAAATGAGGACATTAATTCTTTAAAAATAAAATTGTAAAATTTAAAACCTGGACTCAAAAAATGTTTTACATAAATATAGTGCAATTTATGCTTGGGTTTGCTAGTGTATATTATTTAATTTCACATATATAACGAGTTTTGAGTAAATATCTCAATTTTTAAACAATAGAGCAAGAAAGTCCGTGTGGAGTTCCGTACCATTTATTTAAATTCTTACAATTGTTTGTTAAGGGGCTGCAAATGCATTCTGCGGTTTATTTGAACACCACTCTATCTTTTAGACACTAAGTAAGTTTCATTGGCGAATATTTTAAGCCTAATCAGCCTTAAATTTTCGATTTTAATTCTTTGAATAAAATATTCTCAAGCAATCAAAATTCACTGGTCACGTTTTGTTCACGTGTTTACGTGATTATTACGTTATGTGAATCCTGATCCAACGCTATGATTTTTAATTTCTCATGCCAAAAGAAATTATCATAACCCTGAAGAAAAAATGTATTTCGAAATTCTGATAAATCTTTACGTTTCATGTTAGCCCGAACCCAAGAAAAGTGGCTATTACAATAATTATGTCTTGTCTTTCTGTCCCTGACCACGAATCCAAAACGGTTTTATGGATTTTGTTCTAACTTAATATTTAGATTTTACACAGATATAACTCGGAATGGGTTTTCTGTTTTTACGCGCTGGTGTTGTGTCCTTTCAGGTGTAATCTACTTGTCGTCAGCGAATGAACGGGTATTATGCCTCCTGGAAAGTTGTGTGATCGCTGAAGTAAGTGATGAGTAGGGGGCGGATTTATAGGTACTAAAAATTTAAAAAAAGGCAGGCAAATAGGCACTAAAAATTTCAAAATTAGGCACATAAATAGGCATTATAAAGTAAAAAAGGCAGTAAATGGGCATTAAAAAGAAAAATTAGGCACATAAATAGGTATAGTAATGCAAAAAAAAGCACCAAAACACTTAATATTTTTATTATTAATTCTTAAAATCCAGCATACACTTTCCATAAACACAAATTGATTACTATTTGAGTTAATTATCAAATACTTTTTAAGATTATCAAGTGTAAATTTTGTCCTGTTTTTTGACAAAATGTTTTTTATAGTGTGAGAAACTTCTCTCGACTTCACATGAAGTCATCGGGCAAAACATCAGACTAGCTATCTCAGTTGAGCTAAGCTTGACTTCTGGGAGTGATGTAGTTTGTCCTTCCAAGATGCCCGCAATACTTGCCATCAATTTCCACCCAGGGTGTCGCAGCAATACTCTGTTAAATTTGTCGACAATGACTGTGCCAACTGAGACAGAAGCATGATTCAGGTTTTCTTCTATTGCCCGCATTATCTTCACATCTTTCATAAGAGGCAAACCCCCACCTTTAAAACTGTGATTGCTCCAGGAAGATTTCCAAAATTTATTTTTACTAATGCCAGTGGTTTCATCAACAGTAGCCCAGAAGTATGATTCTCGAATATCTTCTCAGATCTTCTCAACTCTCTTAAACTAAGTAAAAAGAATATTTATTGCTAATAGTTTAAACCAATACAATTTAGTTAATATTTTTAATGTCAGAAAGAAAAACTGCTATTGTAAAAACTTACGGATAAATAGGTTGAATGCAAGTAGTGTTTCCTCAGAGTTGATTCATCCGATATCTTCATGTTGGTATATTTGTTGAGAAAAGCATTGAAATCTGGATTCTCCGGCTTCTTCCAAGGGATACTTGTAGCTACCATCGCAGAGCATAAATCAGCAGAAAATTGCTCTTGGGTTTTATCTGCATCGTTAACTTTAGGAAAAGAAAAAAAAGTTTTGATCCGGTTTTCTTTCTGCAATTCTTCATATGTATTGCAGTATTTTTGTGTTGTTCTAGGTGTTACTTCTTCTCGCATTTTACCTAAATATTATATGTGGAAATTTTCATCCAATAATATATATGAATTCTACAAACTAACAAAGCATCACCTAACAAGAAAACTAAGTTGTTTTTTTTAAAGATAGTTATGCTACGCTTTAATAAATATTTCCACTTTGTCGTTGAAATCCTTCAATAATAAATGAAACCTAGTTTGAACGATAGAAAATAATCAGGGTCTAATTTTGAACTGTAGCCAAAATATTTAATAAAAACCTCAACTTTCAAAATTAATAATGTTCTTTCCCCTTTTGAAAAGGTAACTTACCTCCTTGGAACATGCCTGACAGAAAATTATTTTGCCATCCGTTGGGAAATTCTTATCACCACCAATCTACTATTTGAGTAGAACACTTTTACACGATTTCTCTTTAAGCATTTTCTACTAAATTAGTTCAATAATTTACACCTACTCCAATTCAAAGAAATATTAATGAACATATATGCACATCTAACAACAGCGTAAGATACACAACCACTGAATGAACTGACACTGCTGTGTTCTAGAAGAAAATCTTGGTTGCCGGACTGACCAGTCCGAACCTATCAGACCAATGGGCACATGGGTTTTTCCTACCTATCACGAGTATCCACGTGGACTGACCTATGGAGTGAAAGGGGGGGGGGGACCGCTAGTATTTAGAAAGAAAAAAGAGGGCGTGAGGAAGAGAGAGATAGAAAAAAGAGGGTGGGATGAAGAGAGAGATAGAAAAAAGGCACTTTAAGGCTCCCATTTGTAAAATAGGCACTAAACACTGAAATAGGCATTTATATGCACTATAAAAGTCATCACACTATCTTCGCAATTATCGAAAATAAACTTATACCTCAAAAGTCTACTTTTCAAAGCATAGGAATAAAAAAGGCATTTAGGGCAAAATCCGCCCCCTAGTGATGAGACCTCAACTGACAAACCAGCCAGCACGGAAGGAACGAGCCCCTCTTTTTGTATGGATAAATTCCAAATTTTTCGAAATTGGCTCTAATGATTTTGTTTAAAATTCATATTTAGAATTGTCTGACATAAACAAAAATTGTATCATTGGTCTATGGGCAAAAATATTGGAAATTTTTGAAAATTCGAAATATTTCGAAAATAGATCTAACAATTTTGTTTAAAATGTATATCTGGGGATTGTTTGGTATGACAAAAAAACACTGCATAGGGTATTTGTTTTGGGGTTAAAATTCATTTATGGGTAGTTTACTGAAAACTGATTTTTCAATTACTTTAAATTTTAACAATGGTCCTTACTATTTGGTTCCAAATTGGTGTCTTGGGAGTGTTTGTTATGGCAAATAACACTGTTCTCTAGAGTGATTCAAATGTTCCCGAACTGTATTTTCGAAAATTTACTCTTGGACAAGAAGACAAGATCACCGAGTGTTGTTGTTTGTGGCATATATATATATGTGTGTGTGTGTGTGTGTGTGTGTGTGTTCTTGGCAAACATTTTGTAGTGGCAACATCACTGACTGCCAGTACGTGTGCTTGGGAGTTAGCCGGAAATGTTAGTTAGTCCACCACGAGTCTCATGCAAGATCAGAGGTTTGCATTGCTGAAAACTCATTTTTCGGAAAAATCTTATCAACGTTGCACCCATTTGTTACAAGAAAAGTTCCCTTATGCTCCTAATCCAGGAAAAATGACAGTGTACGATCTTGTGTAACGTATCCATGACACTGATAGTGTTAAAGATAGGCCTAGAAGTGATCGAACGTTTGTGTTAACGCCTGAGTTTACCCAACATGTTCAACAGACCCTACAGCGCTCTCCCGGTAAGTCATTTGGGCAATGACCGCAGCCGGTTGGAGCATTTGAGTCATTCTGCCAAAGAACCCAGAAAAGTATGTCGCTTAGTGCAATTGACTTAGGAGATTCACTAGTAGCAATATGATTAACCTGCTTAACATGACTGTCTTTAGTGATTAGGCTTGGTTTTATCCAAACGGATACGTTAACAGCCAAAACTCTCGAATTTTGGCTGTGGTTAATCCTCACGCAATGCACGAGGTCCCACTTAATCCGGTGAAAGATGGAGTGTGGTTTGCCATGTCTAGGAGGCAAGTTGTGAGACCCATTCTTTTTGAAAATACTTCTAATTCAACTGGGTACACAAACATCATTAATCAATTTGTAGCCATAGTTGAAGTTAACGAATGTTATTTTTGGTTCCATCAAAATGGCGCAACGTGTCACACGTCCAACGAAACTATGATGACGCTCCTGACCCACCTCGGTGGCTGCGTGTTCTAACGCGCTACTCTCGTGTAAAACTATACTGCCAAAGATGAAGAGATCGGGGTTCGATCCCGGCTTGATGTACTGAGGGTGGTTTTCCTAAACGGTTTTCCACTCTCCTTCCACGCAAATTTGAGTGCACTTCATCTCAATTAAACCTTCATAATCCCTAAACCATAGTTTAATTAGTCCATAGGCGTATAACCCAAAAAGGTAGTGGGATGGGGTGCTTAAATAAAATGTTTCCTAAGTTCATCAATGACCGATTAATCTCAAAAGCTTTTTTTCCCCTTTTTTTAGCACCACCTCTTTATCCATTCTGGTTATACACTTATGTACTAATTATGATAATGGGATGGGGTGAGTAGGGTTGAACATAGGAAATGTACCAGCATTTGCGTGGAGGGTTTTGTAAATCATTTAGAAAAACCACCCTCAGTACACCTAACTGGGATCGGACCCTGATTTCCCTGCCATTGGCAAGCTAATATATTGCGATAGTAGCGCCTTAGATCCCGCGGCTACCGAAGTAGATAATCTCGAACAATCGTTGGCCACCTTGCTCACCGGACTTGACTTCTCCGGATTCCTCTTTGTGAGCCTACTTGAAATAGATGGTTTATCGCAACAACCTCAGAACGCCGCAGGACTTGCGGAAATGCATCAACAGAGCCGTGAATGATATCCCAGTTGAAATACTGAAAATGATGTTCACAAACATGTCGTCGGGTGAATTTGTGTCTTTCACAAAATGGAAGACAATTCTAGCACCTTTTGTAAGAATTAGTAAAGATTTATATGTAAAACACTTCCAATGTACAAAATGTATTGAATTTAAATAAATCTTTTAAATCAGAGTTCGGGTACTTTTAAATCCGTTGTCCCAGCTGAAAAATTCGCTTTCTTTTAAAACATGAATTTTTAAATTGAACGTAAACTAAATTGTTAAACAAAACGATAATTAAATATTTTTTTAAATATGAATAAAATGAACATGAAATGAAATTGTAATTGAAAGTAAATAATTTACTAAACAATGCTATATTTTTACGACCAGCTATATACCTACTTTATTGTAGAAGTTTAATTAACAGGCTACGTAAGCTATATTTTAATTAATCAATCATAGACTCTGCCTTAAAATATGAGCGAAAAATGACCTTGATCACGGGGCGATTCCTGGAAAGCTCAGTAGTAGAGCATTGGCGTACTAAGTCAAAGGTCCAGGGTTTTATTCCCGTGTCCAGGTGTCATTTTTCAATTTTCTGAATATGATATCTATATGGAATACTCCTCACTAAAAGCATAAATAATAGCTTTGGCTATTTGATTCTTATATTTTAATTAGCTAATTCTTATGATAAACAGCTTTGTTTGTGTAAAACCAATTTTTGTCTACATTAATAATTTGTTTTTATTCAGTTAGGAATACTTTTACGGTTTTGAATAAGTGGGCTCGGCTGAGGGAAAGACCGATTTCGGTAATACTATCCCGACTTTATTAAACTTTTACCTCGACTCTTATCAATGTTCATGGCAAAAGCAAATGTCAACGGAAATTGCGTGCGTTGTAATTTGAAGGACAATACGTTTATTGAAAGAAATAATTTAACTCTAGGAATAACTACTCGTTCCCCGCGTGATGCTCCAGACAATACTTTGCAATCAATCTTTTGTTGTGCATATGTTTCGCTCGCATTCTTATATCATTTATCAGACCCTTAATTGTATTTAAGTAAGGCATAAGCAACACAATTGCGTTTTATTTGAGCTCCAGTTTGTACCGGAGCAGTCCGCCTTCTTCTAAGACTGTCTAAAAACTATATATGAAACTGTAGTGGTTAACTGATATCGTCGCTAGCAATAAATTCACTACTCTAATTACTCCAAATATCGCCAAGAAATTTAGGAAAATCTCGCTGTTAATATTTGCTAAGTCTTAATTTTTTTGTGCCAAAATGGTTTGCCAATTATTGAATTGTCGGCAATGAGTTGTTCGATTGTTTGTCCGAATACGAGATCAACCAAAATTTGTCACACTGCCTGTTCCTAACAGATAATTGCTGAATCAAGTAATATGAGGATCAGAATCTCTAACTCTAAGCAATGTTCCGTTGCAAGATTTAGGCAAAAATTGTGCAAATTCATATTTGTCTTTAGAAACTCGCGTGTTAATCGTTAGATGAAATTATGTAAAAACTGGCCAAAGATGGTATTCCTTCCAGTAAACTTCCACTAATGTACTTTTACCACTATGAGGTAGTACGGTTAATATTTGACAAAAGTCACCACACATCAGTAATATTTCTCGTCAAATGAGTTATTTTTTCCATCATCACTTGCGAAATCGCAAAATAACTGGTAGATAGTATAAAGTGCAGTAGTTGGAGTCATAGGATCCATGCTGATAATGCTTGCGTTAGCTAATCTGATAGCTTGCATAGTGTCAGATTTACGCCAGAGATAAAGTTATCATGCAATGGAATTGAAAGCATATACGTGTTGTGCTTAGTACGACCACCATTAACCAAACTTGCTACAGTTCCGGTAAATGCAACAGGAAAGCAATATAACCCTTCTGAGCTAACTTTTTACATTATTGTTTATTATACATAAGTTTTTCCAAGGCCAGCAGGTGCATAATGGTAAAACATTTTTTCATATATTGCAGTATCGAATACGGCTTCAAATACTTTATTAATCGCATAATGCTGATCTTCATTTGCTTGACCGTACAACTCATGATGTAGATGGTCATTATTCAAAGCATCATCATCAATTTGATTACTTTGTGACTCTTTGACTCACATGTGCAAAATGTTTTTAATATACAACATTGAATGCTTATCAGCTTCAGTAACAGTCATTTCTCTTGCGTAATATTCAGAGAATTTTTTTTAAATTTGTCCCAAATAGTTATTGCGTTAGTTGAAACGTAGACTCCGCAGTTATATTCAAAAATTCCCTTAGCTGTTGGGGGTGATTAATAACAATTGCCTCCTTCATGGTATAGAACCATTCGTTTTCATTTGTTGCGATACCTCCTATGATTGCAACTTCTTGGAATGTTTTATATTGACGTCCATCCTCTGTTAGAATTTCTTCGAATAACTTTGGGCCACGTACGTGATTGAAAAATGTCTCAAGTGAAAAAATTAAATATATTTTTGGTTAAATATATATAAAGTTGGGACACATTTTCTGTGCCTCGCTGACGTGTAGCCCATGATTTAGTATTGTTTTCCAAACTAAATGTTGTAGAACTTCTGTTTAGAGTAGTCAATTTTCATGTATGTTTGACTGGTTGAGTATAAGCCAAGCTTGCAACATTGTCTTTCTTGAATTTGCGACGGCTTGCGTTTTATTACCTTTTTTAGATGACATACCAGACACATCTTAAAATGTGACTGGAAATAAATTTCCTGCTTGAGAATTCTCCATGCATATTCACTTGAACTAACTCATCTAGAATTTAAAAAACTGCAGATCTTATCTTATATTGACTCCATTGCTAGAGGTGTTTTAAATAACCAAAGTGCACCGGTCGTAGCATTTGTAAATGTACATAATACACATATTTGACGCTTTTGACATCTGTTCAGATTTCATCATTAATGTGCGCATCTGCATTGGATCAATGAGAAATGATTGAATGTGCTATAAATATGAGATTCTCTAATCAAGTATGATCAAATATATTTCATGTATCGATCAATGATGAATTATTGCATGCAATGCACTATAAAATAGGCCCCCTAATTAGGTATGATGTAAGTTATGATTCATTAAATATGATCATACGTCTGAGGGTACGACCATACTGGGCGAGCGCGCGAATAAAAAATGAAATAGAATACATTGGTTGTAAGGTGAGGTGGCCAGATTGGAGCGTGCGACCCGAGCGACGCTCTTGAAAGATAGAACTGGTTATAGTTTTCAAGCGCGCGCGCTCCAGACGTAAGGAGTCAAGTTTACAGGCACTGGGCAATATTATTGTATGTTGGTCCATTGCGTGCTAGGAAAACTTATCGATTTGATATGATATTTGACGTTTTTATTACCATTGATAGGCTTAACACACTTGCTACTAATGGCTTAATTTAATTGGTAAGATAATAAATAATATACTGTATATATGTAAACCCGATATGTTAAAATACTTCAATATTATAATTAAAGTAGACCTTTACAAATAAGAATAACCATTAGCATGAAGAGAGGATGGAAAAACGACAACAATAAATCAGTTGTCTAAAACCACCCTCAGTTCAGTGAGCCAAGATTCGAACCTTTGCCTCCCCATAAACAGCTATCGAGAGTTATCTACGAATCACGCGCTCGCTCACCAGTTTGGCCACCCAGTCACTCAGTAGAGATTTGGAGAAAGGAGCTATTCGTTACTGACTCAAGTAATTGACTACTACAAAGCCTTTTTTCCCTACTCCTCCTTATACTATAGGCCTATCCCTATAATATATATTTAAATTCTATATTGTTTTATTCGTCTTAGGTCTTTATTTCTCTAATATTATTAGTAAAGGAAGGTAGAGGTTAGAAAGTACACTTAGGGGTAAATGGCGCCTGTAAGAAATTTTGTATTTCTTAAAATGACTATTGAATACATTAATTTATTTATATATAAATATATATATAAATATATCCACCTTAGGACATTCTTATTCTCATATAATGGACTAGCCCCCTTCCCCGTAAAAAAATATTGTACAGAATCTTGTAAAACAAAGCTTCAAATAATCCATCGTGTCAATATATTATTATTATTAGCACCGCGTCTTACTACCCATTCGGGTTATACGCACTTACGCTAATGTGTAATGGTAGGGTTATTGTGAGATGAAATGAAGGACCTACAGTTTAACGTGGAATCCGAACCACGGTGGAGGCCTGGCATTCCCCACATTCACAAGA
>CABFVZ010001385.1:120139-164933 GCA_902151445.1 Timema monikensis | reverse complement strand
ATTATAAAAAAAAAAACACAAATTCAAACCTTTCCTCTTTATAATATTAGTATAGATAAAGGATAATATAGTTTAGAAAGGATTAATGGAGTCGGTCCGAAAAAGTTTCTACTTTAAATTGACTTTTGAATAAATTTATTTAAAAAAATATAAATATATTTTATTTATCTTAGTTAATTATTTTTCTAAGATTATGGGTAAAGAATAGAGTTTAGAAAGTACGCGTAAGGATTGATGGGGTCGATCAAAAAAAGTTTCTTAAGATAAGATAATATTGGATAAGTTTATTTTTTTAAACATATTCTTTTATTCGTCATAGATCTTTATTCCTCTAAGATGATGGGTAGAGTATAGAATAGTTTAGAGTAAGGATCAATGGAGTCGATTAGAAAAGTTTTTTACTTTGAATAAATGTATCTTAAATATATATTTTTTTCATTCGCTTTTGTTCATTCTTCCTCTAAGATGATGAGTAAATAGCATCAGCATTTATAAAGTATGCACAAGAATCAATAGAGATGGTCACAAGCAAAGTTTTTCGATTAGAACCAATAATGAATATAATTTTATTCTTTTTTTCATCTTAGTCCATTAGTCCTCTGAGAAGATAAGTAAAGGTGATTATTGGTTATAATATTTATACATAAGGATTGGTGGAGTCGGCTAGAAAGGTTTTGATTATTATCGATTATTGCTTAAATTTATTTAATATAGATATATCGTTAAAACTTATAATAAATACTTTCCGTGAGGACTAAGAGCCAATATAAAAAAAAGGATCTTCAAGTGTATATATATATATATATATATATATATATGTGTGTGTGTGTGTGCGAGAGAGAGAGAGAGAGAAAGAAGGAAAGGTTGAGCGGTAAAAGCCAACGTTCATTTTCAGCTAGGGAGCTATAGGGAGTTATTGGTGGCTGGATGGTGTGGTAGAAAAGTGAGGTGGTCCCGACGATTCGACATATCTCTCTACGGAAGACCGCCTGCAACACGCCTTTTGAGGATGACAAAGGGCAGAAGGAGGTAGGGACCTCCTCCCCAGGGGCTGAGACGCAACACTTGCTGCCATGGTGGTAAAATTCCTTTGTTGAATCCACTGCAGCAAAAACGAAAAAAAAAAAAAAATTAAACGCTCTATTACCTTCAAACATTGCTTAACAATACATGTATATCTTTCTCTCATACATATACTATTTGCTTGCCCCTTCCTTCAAATACGACCAAAATAAAGTTCACGACACTACGTATGCCTAACCGAAATTAGGGGAGCCTAATATTCAGTCCACCACCTGCCCACCAATGTGGGTAAGTCGCCAATATACAACGGCACTAGAACATACATTTTAACAAACATTATAGACCTACATAGACCCCACCCACCTCGGTGGCGTAGTTGGCTAACGCGCTAGTCGTGTTGAGCCCGACTGCTGAGGATGGGGAGATCGAGGTTCGAATCTCGGTCGGGTAAACTGGGGGAGGTTTTTCCTAAATGGTTTTCCACTCTCCCTCCACGCAAATGCGGGTTCACTTCCTTTAATTCAACCTTCCCAATTCCTAATCCATTAGCGTAATTAGTACTTAAAGCGTATAACCCTAACGGGTAGTAAGGCGCGGTGCTAAATAATAATACATAGACCCAATAACCGAACTACTCTTTACGCTCTGGTTATTCATGATGATTTGCTCACTTTATGTTTGCAACCCTGAACTATTGGTTAGGAAACTAATGTATCATTTAATTAACTCAAATCCGCGGTTTATAGCGTGTCAGTTTCTCATCCAAGGGTCCTGGGTTCGATTATTGGCACGGCTGAAAAATATGATGAAAATATGGGTTACCCCTTTCACACTGATGAATTAACGACCGGGAGCTGGTTGTTGTGTCTGTTCTAGATTTCAATTAGTTTATAAGTCGGGTGCTGATGTCGGTTCAAAAAATGCACGTTAAATACTTCAAATAAATTAAATGAAAAATGAAAATGAACGAGTCAACAGGAAACTTTTAATCAGGCTATCAGAGTGCGAGTATAAAACTATAATATTACGATACATAACTGGTGGTTTCTTTCAATATCGATCCAATACCGGGTTGTAAGTACTCATTTGAGCAAAGGTATCGAGTAAAAATCTATTGCTATTGGAAAGAAAGAAGATATCGTTATTAGTAAAGTATAAATAGTCCTGCTTCTTAAACCCGCTTCGGTAGCCACATTAGACTGCATGTGATGGGGAAATCGGGGCTGGATTCCATTCGGATGTACTGAGTTTTTTTTTTAAGGTTTCCCTCTCTTCCTCCATGCAAATGTGGATTCATTTTCTTTAACTTTTAGCCTTTCTAATCCCTATCCCAATATCGTAATTAATATATGTGAATGACCTTAATGGCTACTAAAGTGCTGTGAAAAAATAATATTACTTAAGATATTTATCTTACTAATACCATTGTGTTTTTATAATGTTTTTTCCTTACCTCCACTGCGTTTTAATTGATGTAGCGGATTCGGGATGAGCAAGATAAAATTGATATGAAATGTGCTTGCAATTTTATGGAGGGTGAATATAAATCCATTAAGTAAAAGCCACATTTAGTACGCCCAGCTGGTATTCGAACCCCGACCTCCCTGTCTTAAACAAACTAGACAAGGTGAGTTTGGGTTCCCACTGACATGGCTATAAATTAATGGATATATATTTATAAGCACCGCGTTTTACTACTTGTTCAAGTTATACGCTCATGTACTAATTACGCCAGTGTTTTTAGGGATGATGAAGGTTAAATTTATAGAAAGTGTACCCACATTTGTGTGGAAATAAAGTGGAAAATCAGTATGGATAAATTACACCCGACCGAGATTCGAACCTCAATCTTCCCGTCATCGGTAGTCGCATCTACTTCAAGACTAGCGCGTTAGACCACGCAGCCATTGAAAGCGCGTATAGATTGGATATTAATTAATTGTTTAGGAATTGAAAAGCCGATGAAGTAACCTACATAAAATGTACTGTATACAAGGCTTCAACCACTCAAGTGATAATAATAATTATTATTATTATCACCGCTTCTTACTACCCGTTCGGGTTATACGCACTTACGCTAATGTGTAATGGTAGGGTGATTGCGAGATGAAATGGAGGACCTACAGTTTAACGTGGAATCCGAACCACGGTGGAGGCCTGGCATTCCCCACATTCACAAGATGTCTTTTCAGAGGTGAAGGAAGGGTTTGGTGATCAGATAAATCTGTGCTGGGACCGAGGTTTGAAACCGGACCCCAGCATAGAAGTCCGACACCTTACCTATAGACCGCCAGGTCACCCAAATGATAATTATTATCGATGTCATGAAGGTGTATTCATATGCTCTAATCTGTGTGTTAATAAACCTTCAACTCATTAAGTCAAAAGTTTCCGTGATGTAATGGTCATTGCTACGATTCTAGGGGTCCCGAGCTCGATTACCGGCTGGTACCTTGGGGGTAGTTTTCCCGAAAGGGGAATTGCAGAAACAATCACCAGGGTCTGGTTAATTAATCTTAAGTTAGGTTTAAGGGTTTTCATAGGCTCCCCACCCTCATACTCACTATCACCATCATCTCATCTAATCGGGACATGGAAAGCGCTTCCACGGAAAGTATATATGACTAGTTAAGTACATTCGGGCATTCCCTGGGCAACGGTTTATTAGTACTGGTTGATGTTTGAGCAAACTGGGCTACAAATGATGTAACCCAGACGCGCATTATTATTATTATTATTATTATTATTATTATTATTATTATTATTATTATGTCAAATGGAAATTGCACAACCAACAGAAGGTCTACCTATTATGGGTTGATTAAGTTAAATTTATATATTTTTAAATTTTGAATAAAAAATGACTATTACTTCACATTAAGCTTATAGCTCGAATGGGTAGTAAGACGCGGTGCTTAAAAAATACACTTAATTAGGCTTTAATACTTTAAATAAATATCCACACTCAGCAAAAACTAATGTTTTATCTTAAAATTTGTTTGACTTTTAGCATACCTCCATGTAAGATATATTGGAAAATATAATACCATTAATCTGTATTTAATAATAGAGACCAAATTAATGTAAAATATTTAATAATAATTCACATTAAATTATATTTTTTAGTGAACCCTTACCATATATGATTTAAACTAGACGACCTTTCTTCTGGGTGGCATCGGGGTTTTTAAATTCAAAGAACACTTGAAATTGCTAGATGAAGCTCAGGTGGAAATAGTGTCCTTTGAATTGAAAAACCCTGATGCTACTCAAGGGAAATGTCGTCTAGTTTAATTCAGGTAAATGGAAGGTAATGCTGTTTACGGTAAATATATTTGCACCTTTTATAGCAAAAAACCTTTTTGACCAAAATGAATTAAAGTATTGCATCGGTGAACACATTTATTTTTAAATTTATACACATCGCTATATCAACAGCTCTTGAACATTTGTCATGTAGAGTACATTACGGAATTTTTACAGGCTCTTCATTTATCATTTTTGATCATCATATTGATTTAAAAAGTTCTATTCCAATGTATTTGTGCTCACGACAAATATAAAATAACTGTTTGGATTACAAAATGTAGAAATTCACATCGGTGGTCACATGATATAATGCAGGGTTTCTCAAACTGTGAAGCCTCACCTGTGAGGCACGAGGGGAATTCAACTGAGGTAGGCCTACAGCATCGTTATATATTTGAATTAATTCTTTTGTTCCTCCGACCTTAAGCTCTGCGTGACTAAAATAAATAGATAAATGTTTTGCCTCGGCAAGCGAAGCAAAAAAAAAAAAAAATATCCTGTTTCTAACTGTAGTTTATATTTGAATTAAAGGGGTTCTTTAGAAATAACGGCTATGAGGACGACATAAATCAACTTGCAGCTACAACTGATCCTCACTTTTATTTCACACCTGTAAAAGCTGATATAAATAATCTATTTGATAGGAAAATACATCACATATTTGCCTTGCATTGTATCTAACGTCGTTCAATATTTTTTACATAAATAGTATTCACGTCATCAAATGTAAAGTAATTGTAAACATAATATGTTATGGGTAGCTTTTAAAGAAAACAACTTTTAAAAAAGGTTTATTAGAAACTATTGTGATCATTGCAAACATTTTATCCTTTTGTTTTGTTTTAATTTTATCATAAAAGTGTATTTAAAACTTACTTTCAAAATAAGGGCTAACCACTTCAATCAATATTCAAATGAGGCCTGAGCGCAAAACGTTTGAGGGCCCCTAGTATAACGCATCACTCTTGTATTATCCAGCCCCGTGTTGTGGTCAGTGCCAGTGACAGTGTTATAGCATCGTGTCTTACTACCCGTCTGGTTTATACGCCTATGATAAATACCAATTACGCTTTTTGGTAGAGGATAAGGAAAGTCAAATTTAGAGGAAGTGTACTCGCATTTGCGCAGAGAGAGAGAGAGAAATCATGTAGGAAAATCACTTTCAGTACACCCGACCAGGATTGAACCATGATCTCCTTATCATTGGCACTATAGTCTATTGCGAGAGTGACGCCTTAGATCATGCAGCCAGTGAAACGGGCTCCTTAAAATTCACTGTCGTGAAATTTTATCTATGTTCTCTCGCAAAGTAGTAAATGAATAGTCTGGTTAATGTGCTTGTCCTTGAAATAATTTAGGATATAAGTACGATACGTTAGAGTAAATGCCACTTGGGATTTCGATATAATTGTAGTTAAAGAACGGTACAAAATTTACTAGAGCTCCTCTCATACGTCAAATAATGTGTTCTGCAGAGCTGTCACTTTTGAGAGATAATATCAATGCCGAACCAATAGTACGCTCCTGGCAACTGTAAATAATATACCTACTGTTACATTTGGCCATTTTTGCATATTTATTTTTGTATATTTAAAATATGCCGTCGTATACGCTTAAACTTTAAATAATTTAAATCCTCGAATATACTCGGGCTAGCACGATGGATCTACCCAAACATTTATACTCATGACCGGATCAAAAAATGACCCCTTAAAACATTGGTTAGTATTTCTAATCAAAAGAATATAAGGTTGTGCAAGCAGTTAGCCCCATGTGTGGTGGTTGAAATGAGAGTTTCAGCCCACTTTCTCCCATAAGGTTAACATTGATCCTCCACATGTTGTGGATCACTTTCTCCCATAAGAATAACATTGACCCTCCACGTTACGAAGTTGGGTCACTTTCTCCCTCATTGTTTCTCTTAACTGGGCAGGTGGACTACTTTCTCCCATAGGAATAGCATTAATCAGTTTTGAATCAGGGATTATTATTTTGGGGGTTTTAGATTTGATCCTCCTCACTGTGGAGTTGGTTCACTTTCTCCCACATTGATCCTTCCCATAGAGCAGGTGGGCCACTTTTCTCATAAGAATAGCATTGTTCAGTGGTGGATAAGTCAAAGATATTTTGGAAGTGGAGGAGGTGGAACGAGGGGGCAAACCAGGAGTTTATAAAATAGTTACATTATTAATTGGATAAAACTTTTATAAATCACCAACATGTTATTATAATATTACTACGTATTGGGTGTTACTCGTTTAGCCGTTTACTAAAACGTTTCCCAGGAGGCACTACGAGGACGCGAGTAACGTAACCACCCCCATTTAACTAATTTGGCTAAACTATTTAATTTTGATATAGCCGTGCTGTTTCACCTGATGAAATCAGGCTATGATATTAACAAGCACTCGAGATTTTTACGTAATAAAATCTTTATTACAAAGATTAATACACAAACTTTCTTTTCAATATACTTACATACAAAACATTAAGGGTGATATTTTTATGTCTCCATTGGTGAACAAATTTGTCTTATTTTGTAGTGACCGTATGCGAGAGTGTCACATCCCTTATCTAAAATATAACGTTGGTCATCTTCGGGGGAATTTGCAAGTTTATTCAAGGTATTACTTTACAATTGATGTTTCTTACTTCTTATCATAGACATATTGGCGTAGTGTAAGATCCCCTGCTTCAAACATTTTTTATAATGGACATGTTTAATTTTATTTTTGAGAGCTGTTTTTGACACAAATTTACCTACTTTTTTCTCCTCAAGACTCTCCTTATGAATGGACTAAAGCCTCTGTCAAAGTCCCACAAACTCTCCAATACACACTCAATTCATCTCATCTTTCATTCTACCTAGAGCTTTTTTTATTGCACGCGCTGTGTAAAAAAATGTGTTCATGGATAGTCTGAAGTGTCGAATCGGTCTATATTTTCAAACATACTCACATACACATTTTCTGTTTTTAGTTCGTAGCAGAAGGAGTCTGTGTCTGTGAATAGGAGCGTTGCATTTTGTCCATATTTCCTTTTAACATAATTATAATGAAAGTTATACATGATAACTTTGCTTATATCTAAGATTGAAAAGCCTGCATAGATAGGCGTATTCAAAAGTAGGCTTATTTTTCTCATGTGAACCCCAACTAACTCTTCCTTGAAGATTGTATTGTATAAGCAATAAATTCTGGTGAAGCATACGCTTCTTCAGGATTTTTTTCATTAGTTAGTAATTGAACATTTACACGATGTCTTTAATTCTCCATCCACTTCCCGAATACTGCACTGTTAATGAATTTGAAAAAGTCCTTTTCAAATCCACTTACTGCATTTTTTCTTTGGGAAGTATTAAAATCAATATATGGCTTCAACCAAGCGCTCTGATTGAAAGTGAGGACTCGGTGTGTCTTTTGAAGCGTCATACCCAAGGAAATATACAGTTTTAAATTACGATAGTGTACTATATAATTTTGTTTACTGTTTATGTAGGGCACTAGCTTTTCTGTTTTCCCACCGGTTGGAGAGCTCACCTTGATGTATATACAATACTTAGAGAATTGTGATAACATCTCAGGAGTAACTATAACTTTTTCTGGAGCAAGTGGATAGTCATTGTGCTCGTCATGAATGTATTCCGGGTACTATAGATTTACTTCTAATATATAGCCCAGAGGGCTATCATCAACAACTGAAATTGTATTGAGCTATGCTATTTCAGTCTTGTTAAACCAACTAAATCAACTCTGAGGAATGCAATCAGACATAACAATCCCGTATAAATTATCACAATCCCAGAATGTGATGTACTTCACCTCCTTTTCAGGGTAAAAATCCATAATATCAGTGTTGTTTGCTTCACAGTGTATATTTGAAATCATAGACACCCCACCACGTATCCCATTTTCAATGAATAAATGCATTTCAATGTCAGTTAGTAGCTCCAACTCAACCTTGGTCATCTTTAAAAATGCCACCCATGCTAGTCCAGGGCTTATGCAAAAATGTAGACAGTCTAATTTATAGTGCTCAAAACACAAAGAGCGAAAGTATTCGAAGACGTCTGCTAAAATTACAATCTCACTTAAAACGTATAAATTTTTATAATATTCCATAGTATTCATTTCAAAGTTTTACCGCATAGTCTTAGCATGAGCATAGTCACTTTCTGAAATATTTTCTTGGCGCATCTGATTATAGAATGCTGATTTTGGTGGTAATTGACTATCTTTAAGTTTACTGGCTGCAATCCATTTAATCGTAAGGGAACACACACATCTTTTCGTAGCAGAAGATTTACTTTATCGAAATGGCTATTTTCATGGAGTATTTTAAATTGAGTTTTCCCAACATGCAACCAATTTTTAACTAGTTTTTCAAGATATGTGCTTAAAAACTGGAACGAGTCAATAAATTGTAAATAGCCAAAACTGAATGAGATATACTTCTTCATATTGTTTGGAATACATGATATTCTTCATTATGTAAACTTCCCAATTTTCTGCATGATAATATGGACGTCATAATTTTTTAAATTGTGTAATATGACGGGTATTCTTTTGGTGTATTGAAACTGAATATTGCACTTACTATGAGTTGCACCCCGATAAGCCCCACTGAGATGACAGTGGTCATGGACGCGATCTTGACCCAACTCCTTCTCGCAGATACTACATACACTAGCCGAAATGAATTAATTTTCTTGTTCAGAGGTGATCTCAATGATCATGGTTCGTTCTTCAACAAGTTTATGAAGAAAGGTATCCACAACATTTTAACCACTATATACAATAGGGGGTTTCACATATTTAGCTTCGGAATCGACTATTACATATGCAAATCCTGATGGTGTATGCTTCGTCATTTTTGTAGTTGATGAGTGATCGCGGTTAAGTGCACACCCTGATATTTTAATATTAAAACCCTAAAAATCTGCATAGATCACATAAGAGATTTTTAGCATATGTTTATATGTAGAAAATCTCAATATTTTGTGGAGGACTAAACTTATGTGTGCACCAACCATGATTTAAAAAAAATTATTTTTTAATACTTTGAATAAAGTTTAAACCCTTTATAGATTTTAACTACAATGGAATCTATAGTTAAAACTATTTTCAAATTGTACAAATGTGTATTTTAGAATTATGTCCATTCTTATAAGTGTAACTTATGATTTGTATATGCATACCTTCTTCTATCTTGTCGTTGTACAAAATTTAAGTAGGGGACTCACTTGAATGGATGAGATAGACCACAGTGATAAACGTATATCACTTTAAAAACTCTTGTACTGTTCTCTTAAAGGAACTATATTTTTTAAATCTCTATGCAACCTTAAACACTCATTTAATATTTTACAAAATATTATTCTTAAGAAAGATTCTTGTAAATTGGTACGTATATAAAAAGCATTTTGTTATAATATCTAAACTGGTTTCTATTTTTTTTACTGTGCATCAAACATGCCCAAAATATTCAAGTTTATCTGTCTTAATTTATATTATTTATTTGTTCTTAAGTTGGATATTTCTGTCTTCCAAATGGTGCTCTAAGTCAGCACAAACCACATAAACGGTTTAACGGTGAAACGGTTTAGTTAGGGCCTATAGCGGATCACTCAAGTTGGCTTCCATCCCACCCCCTCAAATTAAATATGTAAAAATACCACCATTTGCACTTATTTGTTTTCTAGTCTCAGATCATTGTTATGGAGGGGAAGGGGTGTGAGAAAGCAGTTTAAGTGTAGTTCCTATCCTCAATTAATTTTTTATTTTGTATAATGTAAATATTAAAATTCTGTTTTGCACCAAGCATGGCCCCATAATATGTTTCCAAGGGGAAAAAATACATAAAAATGGTGGGGGTAAGGTTGAGCGTAGCTTTTAAATAACAAATATTTAATATTAAAAATGTTGGGGAGGCAAAGTTAGCGTATCTCCCTCCCCCACCCAATAATTTTTGATTTTCCCATGTAAATATATATGCATGATTTTAAAACTTTTTCACGCAATAATGACGTTTTGCATTATTAGTTTAGTCATAAAAAAAATTAACAAAATGTAATAATGTATGTGAGATCCATGAACCTAAAAAGTAGAAACATTAATTTATTTTCAATGTATATTGTTGAAATGTTTTTCGTGTAAATACGACGTATTCTACGACCTAACAGTTTTGCAAGAAAAAATATGTATCATGAAAAAAATATTTGAAGAGCCAATTCAATAAAAAAAAATTGTTTTTCTCAAATATTGATTATACAGAAAAGCTATCCCAACAACAAAATCTAGTCCACCATGCGTCTACCAATAATTATTAAGGAAAAGGTTGGGTTTGGTAGGTAAATATTGATGTACAGAAAATTTTCACATTTCTTTATGACATAGAAAGGTGAAATTTGGAGCAATTATAGGAGAATCATTGTAAAGGTGTGTGAGAATCTGTAAACTAAAAAATTATTGCCTTCGTCAGTGTTTCTCAAACTCAAACTAGCAGAAGGTTCGGATTCATAAACTTGAGGCGTGTTGAGGACCACGAAATATACAAAAATGTTTGCTTAAATATATTATATAGGTACTTTTGTTTTTGTGGCGCGTCTTACTAGTCATCCTGACTAAGCATATTTTAACAACGCTAGTAAGTAAGGGATGAGGAACATATAATGTGGAGGAAATGTAACTGCATTTGAGAAACGGAAATATGGGAGACCATAAATAGGAAAAATCCACCCTCTGTACATCCAGATGGAATTCGAGCCCCATCTTCCCCGACAACAGCTAACTAGATCATAATAATCTGCCGTTTAATCCGCGTGCCCACCGATGTAACTCTTTAATAGATATTTGATTCTATGTAATTAAAATTATTACATAACTTATATTTTCCAGATGTTAATGTGGGTTAGAGAATCACTCAAAGCAGTATTTATTAAAATATGTTTAAACAAAAATCCCCACAATCTCCTTTTTAAAAATTGATAAAAAAAATAGCACAATTTGAAATAGTTCAAGTGTTTTACATCAATATTATATTCACACTAAAATTAAACTATTATTGTGTGTGTGTATGAGAGAGAGAGTATTTATGTAACAGCAGGCCAAATACTTATTTAAGAGTTTTGCAGACAAGTGGGCCAGTTAGATATGATTCGCGGGCCGTGAATTTGAGAACCCCTGCCTACGTATACCACGCGTGGCCAATATTGTGAACTCAAAAAGCACCTAGCTTAAGATAGAAAAGGTTTTGTATTTAATATAATTGTGATAATTATATTAATAAATAGATCTTTGTATTTGAACTAAATGAAAGTAAAAATGGTCATTTATATAACTATTAAAGATTTATTTTCTTCAGAGACTAAAAAACTAAGAAAATAAGCATCGTTTGGTTTGAATGCAATATTATTGAATGGCAGGTAAACGACCCCTAAAACTGATTACGGTTAGTTTTAGACCTTGAGAAAACCTATCTTGTCAGTTTTCTTACAACTTTCAACCCCCTCTAATTCTTACCATCACTCTTTTACAAGAGAAGTATTCCTCTCTTCTTTTAGACAAAAAGGGAGAGCAATATTCAAACAGTACCATAACTGGCCGTCAGAATGCACCACTAGCGCACTAGCGCTTTCTAATGGCGAGATATGTAACTAGTGAAATAATTTTGATGAGTGGCTTAGAGTTTATCCCTATTCTTCGCGCCTTCTATAGTATATATACATTCAACGCTCTGCTTCTGTTTTCACAAAATTAACTTTTGTATTTTTTTTTTATTATTATTATTATTATTATTATTATTATTATTATTATTATTATTAGCACCGCGTCTTACTACCCGTTCGGGTTATACGCATTTTGTATTTATTACTTTGACTCAAATTTTTCTTCAAATACTTATAATATCCCCACTTTTATAGAAAAAAATACAGAATAAATAAAATGTACAGTTTTATGTTGAACTTAATAAATATATTTTTGACATTACTAATTATGATCGATCAAGGTGATATTGGTTGCACTCGCATATTATTTGAGAGCACTTGATATAATTTGTAAGTTTGGAAGACTCAAACATAGACCTTTAATGGCGATGTTGTTTTCATACGTGATCGACTGAAAGCTGCCACGAGATCGACCAGTCTATCATGATCGATTGATTGCCGATCCCTGGTGTAGACCCGCTAGTAGTCCTTTTAATACGCGTGCCTGCACACACACACACACACACACACGCACACACACACACACAAACGGACATGTACACAATCATCATATTCGTCTTGTTTTATCGTAAACATTTTCGACCTTGATATTATGATGGATTTTGACGTTTATGTGCCCCCAAACTCCGAAAAATGGATTTTAAAATGTTGTATATGTGTATGCATCAGGGTTACAGTCGAAACAGTATATTATTATTATTATTAGCACCGCGTCTTACTACCCATTCGGGTTCTACGCACTTACGCTAATGTGTAATGGTAGGGTGATTGTGAGATGAAATGAAGGACCTACAGTTTAACGTGGAATCCGAACCACGGTGGAGGCCTGGCATTCCCCACATTCACAAGATGTCTTGTCAAAGGTGAAGGAAGGGTTTGGTAATCAGATAAATCTTTGCCGGGACCGAGGATTGAACCCAGGCCGCCAGCATAGAAGTCTGACACCTTACCCCTAGACCACCAGGTCACCTGAAACAGTATAAAATACATTGTTGAGACGTTATATTTAGGATTTATTTTTTATGCATATATAGGCATGTAGGGAAGTTGATATTTTAATTCTTTTTCTAATATTAAGGTAATTTGATTGATTAATTTTTGAAAATTTCATTTGTAAAATGGCTACAAAAGTCAACAGGGCTGTTCGCATATCACTTTTAGGTCCCTTTTATCAAATTTAGTCACTATTTTGACCTTTGAAGTAAATGATGATTTATCGAAATATGGATTATTAGTTTTAAATGTTTTCAAAATTGGTGAAAATTAACTTTGATTCGGAGATAGCCATAGACTGGAGCTCACACTTCGACTAAATGGACACGTGGATACGGGAATCCAACCTTGGTTTTTTGAGTTTGCACGTCAATGACTTAACACTGAGTTGAAAGTATCTGGAGCACTATCATATGATGCTACTGGAAAGTCCGATACTATCAATTCAAGTAGATATATTAACTCAACTCTTGTCGCTTTAAATCTATCACTATAATATGAAAATGTATTAAGAGTGATTAAATCCCCAACAGCAATCTTGAAAAAAAATTATCATAAAAATATTGATTTAAAACAATACAATTAAGACAATTTATAGGTGTATGACAAATTTAATTAAAACATTTTTAATCGATCTTATTCATGAGCTATGCACTACACATGTATGTATGTATGTATGTATGTGTGTATGCGTATGTGTACGTGTGTGTGTATGTGTGTGTATGCGTGTATGTGTATTTATGTATGCGTGCATATGTGCGTGTATGTGTGTATTTATGTATGCGTGTATATGTGCGTGTGCGCGCACATGCGTGTACTTGTATGTGTATATGTGTACAGTGTTGCCAATTTAGCGACTTTGCCACTAGACCTAGCGACATTTACGAGTCTAAAACCACTAGTTTTCATTTTTAGCGCCTAGCGACTAATCTGGCAACTGGCGACTTTCCTTAATTTTCTGATAAATTAATGTTCATTACTTTAAATGTTAATGATGTAGAATTTTGAATTTTGAACTACCCTACTGCAAGGACGGACGCATGATGCATTACTTTGGTCTACATAAGAGCTCCAAGCTATCTATCTAACTACAACACTCGTATGGTCGTTGGCAACACTTTGTGTGTATGTATTTATGTAAATATGTATTGTGTGTACGCGCGTGCGCACGTATGTATACGTATCTGGAAGATGATTTGGCAAATGGCTACATGATAATAGATCTGGTAACTTTTCTTTGCTCTCAGACCACAACCCTCTTGCGAATGAACTAGCGTTAGGAGATAATTATGGTTTATTTTTACCGCTCTTAATTTGAAACCCTGGAGTACGCACCGATGGGCATGTTAACAAAGGTGTAACTATCGTCTCTTGTCTGGTTTAATGGCAATAATGTCGGGGTTTGATTCTAAGCCAAGTGAACTGAAGTGTTCGTTCCTAAATATATACTCACATTCATTGTAATCAAATTCTGGTATCCTTTGTCTAAATGGTAACCTTCCTCATTCCTTCTCTATTAATGTAGGCCTATATATGTAGAAAAAATGGATGGGTAGTAAGGCGTAGATCATGAGGTTTAGAGATTGGAGAGTTTCGTGTTCACCTTCAACTAGGGACATGAATATTTAAAAATCAAAACTTCTTGACTAGGCCTATTATAAAATGTAATTAATAACTCAAATTAAATTGTAAATATGTTAGTAACACCTAAATATTAAAGAAGATGACGTGATCAAATGGTCAAAGTGAGTGTTTTAGCCAACATTAATTTCAATAAATTAAATAAAAACATTGAACGTAACTTCTTCAGGTCTGCAGAGTAACTATTGACTTAAAATAACGACTTTAATGAAAGTATTATATGATAGTTATTTTTTCCATGTCAATGTGTCACTAAAACCATGTTCGCGTCCCATCAGTGGCACACATGCCATATATTTGCCATCGCTGCCTAAGACCATTCGACCACCGAAGCGCGTAGCACATTTTTTTTAGCACCGTTTGGGCTATAGCAAGCTAATACATATTAACTATGTTAATTTGTCTAGTTAATAATTCTAACAATCATTACTGACTCTATAGTGGACTCATAAAAACATTTTGAGTTATTCAGACGGGCAGGCATCTCAAAGGGACTTAAAAGTGGTAAGCTTCCTGGGTGGCCGACAGCCGCAAGCTTGAACTGCATCTGACGGGACCATACTGCTTGCCTGGAGGAACGTGCCAACTCGTGGATGAGCCAATTTTCCTCCTTCCCCCTCCTCCTTCCCCTAACCAGCACTGAACAATCCGAGTGTGACCAATCAGTAGTTGACTCTAAGTATCCCTCTCTTCTTATGCCACAGGTTGAATTACACAGTTCCTTTAAGCATTTAATTCCTGTAAACTTCAGGGAGTCGAACCGAAACCGATAACCCCCAAGAACCGGTATTTTTCAAGAGAAACATAACCTAATACACATTCTTCTAAATGAAAGGAATCGCAACTTGATTTCCAACTTTAATTTAATATTGTACTTGATTAAACTTACACAGCAGATAAGCAATATTGATTGAAATATCTCAGCTCTAAAATCTAAATTAGTAAATCCTAGTAAATTTTTTCTCTTTCTGTTGTTGTTGGTCTTTACCACATCACAACATCGGAAGAATAGCACTATGTCTACACAGCAAATAAGACTAACCTTAATGCCAGTAAAAATGTTTTTTTGGATATTATGTATGTATAAAATGTACGCTATTTATTATATATTCAATTGGCTTAACCATTTCGTAATAGCTCATAATAATATTTTATACTAAGTATTTACTTTATTTGGTAAACCTTTACTCATACTCTTTTTTCCAACATGTTTCTGCAATATTGTATATTACGTTATTGCATTGTCAATGGATTTCGTTCGTTTGTGCACTCAGTTTGGGAACTAGGTAAAATTTGGTTCCAAGGATTTGATTTATTTTAATATTTTTATTGACATAATTGTTTGAGATTGCCATAGTTAGTTCAGGATTGTACAAGGAGAAACTTTAAAAATTTTGGTTGCCAGAATTACTAATTACTAATTTGATATAGTTTTGATGCAAGCTACTCGTACGAAGAACTAGTCGAACTGCTAGTAAGTACACTACTGCTTATTGATCAAATTTGATCGATTGTATCGTACCATTTATTTTCTACTGAATCACGACTATATGAATTTTAACGATTTTAATGGATTGGGATGTGGAATTTGGAATAGTGAGTAAATGTACCCTCATTTTCTTTAAGGGATAGTGGATAATAATTTAGTTAAAATCACTCTCCATAAGCGTGGGGGTGGGGGTTTCGAAACCCGACCTACCAATCACGGGAAATCCATAATATACAATCTTGGCATCTATTCCGCTTGCCCAACGATGTGGGAACTATTTAAAATAATTCAAAGTAAAATTATCAAGCTGATAAGTACTTGTTTAGTAAAAAGTATATTTAAGGCAACCACCTCGGTTAACGAGAATGAACCAATCGCTGTCAGGCCACATGGCTTAAATACAATGATATTTGACGTTTTCTGGAACTACTTATCTATTCTGTTTCAGCTTATTCTCCATTTCGCACTTCACATAAAACCACCCTTTGTCATATCAATAAGAAATAGGGGAAATAAAACTAAGAATTCTTATTTCAAGGTAAAGAGGAAAGCTCGATGCTAGTTCTCAAATGTCTTAAAAATGTTCTGGTGTAAGCCTCTCCTACAGTGGCAGCTCGTGTATAGGCACTGTGGAACTGCAGAACCCCCTATTTCCACTTGATATTATCGATAACATTTAATATAATGATTCCTTTTTTGTTAAATTCTTTCTTTATTTTTGTAGTACAATATATATTCCTTAAGCTTAATGTCAGTACTTCAGTAGCCATCCCCCAGTTTATGAAAAAGATACAAAAATCTTGGTATGGAATTGTCCACTTCACAGTGCCAGTGACGTGGTGTTTGACTCTTGTACGCATACATACATAGGAGGGGAGTGGGGAGGAAGGCGGGACTGCCAGGTAGAGAGAGCACTGTTGCTCTCGCAGTGCCGGCTCTGGCGTGTTGGTGGAAGTTTTTTTTTTTTACTCAGCGTGTGTTGTGCTTAAAAACCGTGTACCATATTCTTGAATGTGATAAAGTGTAGAAGAGTGTAGAATTATATTATTATTCTGCTTCCAGCTATTCTATTTGATTAATTTTTTCTTCGGTTCTTTTATTTAACAGAAAACTTTAACCATGGCCTTGCATCCCGAAGAAATAAGTTATGTGACTGTAAGTGAACTTCAGCAGCTTAAGTTTTCACAGCTATCCCTCCATGAGAAAGTTAGAAAGTCAAGAAAAGAGGTCGTTCAACACCTGATATTCTAATATCTCAGCCAGGCAAAAGCAACAACAAGAAATATATTCGTAGCTTTAATTCTGAATGGTACCAACGGAAAAGTTGGCTTTGCGGCTGTGAAGTAAAAATGCACTTGTTTGCTTCCCGTGTTTGCTGTTTGGAGGTGATGTACCGTGGACAAAAGATGGTTTTAGAGATATAAACAAAATGAAAAAAAAACAAAAACTGAAAAGCATGAGAAGTCAAAGAAGCACGTTGATAATGTTGTTTCACTGTCACTTTTAGGAACCGTAAGTATTAAGGAGAAACTTAGTGAGGCATACATACTTTCATTCAATGAGCATAATATAAAGGTTAACAATAACCGTGAAATTTTTACCAAAATAATAGACTGCATTTACTTTTGTGGAAACTCCCTTACGTGGACATGATGAAAAAGACGATTCAGTAAATCCAGGGGTATTTAAAGGATTGATAAATTTTGCATCTAAATTAGATTCAGATTTGAAGAATCACTTAGAAACCAATGCAGTCTTCAAAGGTGTTTCTAAGACCAGTCAGAGTGAGATACTTGACTGCCTGCTACATATATACCACGAGGAGATAAGGACAAAAATTAGAAAAGCTTCCTTTGTAGCTGTCATGGCTGATGACACAACAGATGTTTCGGAACACACTCAAATGGTCCTTGTTGTACGGTACGTATTGAATGGAGAAATATTTTATCGTTTTGGGGGATTTCTATTCCAGAAAAACAAAATTCAGATGGCATATAAAAACGTATTTTACAACAATTGGACATAATCCTTCAGGGAAATGTACAAAAACTGATAGCTCAGACATATGATGGTGCAAACGTCATGAAAGGCAAAAAAGCAGGAGCTCAGCTAAAATAAAAGCAGTTTATAATAATGCACATTTCATTCACTGTTATGCACATCAACTTAATTTAATAATGAGAAATGCAGCAAGTATTACACGAAACGTAAGCATTTTTTTTCTCTAACATTCTGGCTATTTCAACATTCTTCTCAAGATCAACACAACGTGTGTCCATTCTCAAGAAACATATGGATGACAACATTCCACGTCCATCCTCTACAAGGTGGAATTTCAACATACGGACTATAAACAGAGTTCATATAAATTTGCAACCTTTAATAAAACTGCCTTACTGAAATTCAGTCAACATCAAATGCAGATCAAACCATTGCAGAAGCAACAGGAATTTTAAAATACCTGAATGATGACAATATCAGGTTTTGGTTAGAGCTTTTTCATTGAATTATGCCTCATGTTGAAATAATTTACAACCAAATGCAATCTCAAGAAACTAGTGTGTTTAAAGTTAATGAATATATAACAAATTTCAAAACTGCTATTATAGAATTGAGAAACCCAAAGTACCGGTACTGTAAGAATCCTTCAAAGACACTCATGGCAGAAGCTAAAGAAGTGTGTAACTATATATGTGTTGATATAATGGACAGATATTCTTCCACTAATCACTTAGTAGCTGCTAAATTGTTCAACAAGAATTGCTTCACTAGATTTAAGAATGAACATATCACAAAAAAGATAGTACTCACCACTGAAGCTTATCCCATGATTGACATAGAAAAGCTTGAAACTGAACTTAAAGTACTCTATTATAGGACTGATATTCATGAATATTGCAAATTAATTGAGCTGCTAAAATTTATCTTGGAAAATAATCTAGATGATGATTTTAGTGAAATTACGAAACTGATAAATATCCTTTTGACAATTCCCATGACTACATTAGAGGCAGAGCGCTGCTTTTCAACATTGAAACTAATAAAAACTTTTTAAGAAGCACTATGAATTCGGAAAGACTAAATGCGCTTGCAGTACTTTCAACGGAAAAAAATTTCCTCATTTGTCATCCAGAGATCAAGGAGAAAATTATTGAATTTTTTGCGCAAATTAAAACAAGAAGAATGGATTTCATTTTTAAATGAATAGATCAAGCTTAAACTGTAACAATTTAAGTTAAAGTAAGTAAAAAAGTTTGGTTTTTTGTTAAGATTTTATCAAGTTCCTGAATAAATTTTCTTTTTATACATGGTTTTTTTCTTTTACACGATTTTAAAACAAAGGCTAAAAAATTTCTGGGGCAGCACCCCAACTAATTTTATCTACGAGCCGCCACTGCTCTCCTATCAAAAAATTACTGTAGTTGCTATAGGAAGGCTAGATCTAGAGCCCTTTTTCATCAAGCCTAGTCTCAAAAATCGGACAATATGCTTTAAAAAAAGTCGTTGGAAAATAAGCTTATGTCACATTTTCACACATTTTTTTCTATTAATAAAACTCAAACTATAGAATTGAAGAGTAAAAACGGCTCTGTTAAAATACTTCAACTTTATTTTGGTGTGAACCATAGTTTGAAATAACGCATCATAGAATTAAATATTGGGCTAGAACTGAACGTCACCGCGGCAATTTCTCGCTTATCGAGGTAGCCAGCCATACACACTTGGAAACATTGTTTGCGATATTTGTTCGGAAACTATTTATTAATGTTTCTGAAATATTTCCTGCCGTTCACAAACATAAGGAAACCATTTGCAAACATTAAACAACAATATTGCTGTCACATTGTTTGCAAACAGTTAAAAACATTGATAACTTTCAACTAATTTCATTTAAAACATCATGTTTGTTGACTAATTGTTTTTACTTTTCGTGTGTAACACCCCACAACACTGTGTTGGTATGACATATTTTGTTAAGTTTAAGAGTATTTTCAGTTTTTTAAGACATAACAAACTAGATCAGAACAGAAAAATAAGGAACTGATATGCTTTTTGTGAGCAGCGGAATAAGACTGACCCACGTTGCTTGCATGTTGTAGACAATGTTTGAAAACACGTCCATACACGCAAACTCTGTTTCTTGTAGACTATTTGAAATGTATGGCCAGAAGCATTGTTTCCTCTTTGGGAAAGGAAAAGGAACCACGGAAACTTGTTTGCAAACAGTTTGCCAACATATTACAAAATGTTTTCAAAAAACACTTCGTAAACTAGAACAACATTTGCATATGTTTGCAAAACAAGTTTCCGTAAAAGGTTTTCAAGTGCTTAATAAATAGGCTTTGCACTAATCACAATATGCAACAATATTCTCATTGCAAATTAATAAGACTTTCCTTCTTCTAGTGTTGTTTATTTTTAATTTGATCTATTTGAGGTATTTAAAGTGCACTTTATGAAATTTCTATCAGCGATAGTGAAAGGATCTTCCAATCTTGCTAGGAAAGGTATTTTCACATACCTTCCAGGGTTCTTTTACATGTCACAATCGACACAAGACTGGCGGCTATACTTCCTTTCCGAAGTAAGCTGTGCTACGGATTTTTTATCGCTCGAAAAAAAAATTTCAACCCCAGCTGAGTTTAAACCAACAAACATCGAGTCCTGAGATGAGCACATTACCCCAAGACCACCGAAGCCGACTCTAGTGTGATTGTTTGTACATTTAAATCAAATATAAATATATCATTGCTGAGGGCCTACACAGAATACGGTACAGTTGAATGAGAGCAAATCCTGGAGCCTTATACCTAGTTATTAATTTTTTTTAAAGCCACGTCTTACTACCCATTCGGGTTATACGGTATATGCTAACTACACTTTTTTTAAGGGATTAGGAAGTTTAGATTTAGAGTAAGTCTACTCGAATTGGCATGGAGGAATAGTGGAAAACCATTTTTGAAAAACCAGCCTCAGTACACATGGCTGAGATTCAAACCTCGATCTCACCATCATCGGCAGTCTAGTCTGCTACAAAAGTAGTGCCTTAAACCATCCGGTCACCGAGGTGTTACCTAAGGCAAACATGAATTTACTGACAAAAATATAAGTGTATTTATAGTTTTGACAATAATATAATACATTATTCTTTCAGCTAATAAAACCCTGAACTATAGCCTTTAAAAATTTCTGTTCGACTCTCTGGTTTTGAGGATTACCCATCTATCGTGTGCTTATGTGTTTCGCGTCTTACTACCCATACGGGCTAATGCCATACTTACACTTGTGGGATAGGGATGAAGTTAGAACTTAGAGGATGTGTGTCTGCATATGGGTGGACGAAGAGTGGGAAACCATTTAAGGAAAACTACTATAAGGTTACCCGACCGGGACTCTAACTCTAGCCTATACCTCAAAGTCAATCAAGTATATTGAGACCTTGACGCCTGACAAGTGTGCGACCACCTATGCTGTGAGAACTTTGTTGTTACTTGTTACTTACACCTTGATTTCCTTACGAATGGGCATTATCAACTTTCAGAAAGTAGAAAAATATGTTGTGGTTAATATTAATAACATTTTACTATATTATTAGTATAATTGTATAGTTATTTATAATAATAATATCTATCAAAAGTAACAGCTGCGTTTCACATCACTTCCCGTATGAATACGTGAAAGTAAGTCTAGTAGCTTTTTATAGCTGTCAGATGTGTCCATTTGAAAGAAAATTGGCATAGGCCTATATAGGTGTGTTGGTTTTCTGCTATCCTCCTTTTGAAAGAAAACAAAAATTCTCGAAGATATTTGAAATCCAAACATTTGATAACGCTAATAATCAACCACCCAATTTTTGGAGAAATTAAAAATTAATAACTCTTAGTTATAACGTGTAAGATCAGTGCCACTTTTGAGTTTGAAATGTTCAACAGTGAGTTTTGGCGGTTGATTGTAAGTTTGTAATAATGTAAGTAGGACACAAACGATTTTCAATTTTTAACGAAAAGTGGCTGCTGAACTACATAATTATAAAAGTCACTCCTTTGAGCTGTGGACACTGTCATATGAATGGACTTAAAAAATAGGTTGTTCTACAAGACAATCCCAAGCTAATATAAAAAAATATTGTACTGTTTTAAATTCAAAATAAGTATTTAAAATAAACTTGGGTTCACTTCATTAAATTGTTAAATTGGTTTCGGAAAAATAAAGCTTGGCGGTACAGAACGTTATAAAAATTGAACAAGAACATAATTTTTTCAAAAAAATAATATGCAAAGATGAAACTATACGTTGAAGTCCCTCATATAAAACATAAATAACGCCAAATAGGGGTCGATACAAAACTATTATTATTAAAAAAATTTAATATTCATTTTCTTAAGTGGCTCCAGAAATAATAGAGCTCCTTGGTGTAAAACAAATGATCTCCTCAACTAAATATAGAGTTGTATAAAGTTATGTTATATCATGAAGTTTCTCCTGGTTTTAAACGCACTAATTAATAAAACGTCAACGCGAATAATTGAACGTTCCACTGTAAATATAAAAATAAAAAAGAACCTTTGTTCAGTTCCCTTTTGAATATACTAAATGTTATGTGATCGTCATAAGAATCTATCTCCAAATTATGACAAATGTTTACGTTTTATGTGAACATGAACCCAAAAAAAGTGGATTTTACCATTCTGTCTGTCTGTCCGTCCCTGGCCACGGATTTAAAACGGTTTGATGGAATTTTTCAAACTTAATATTTAGATATTATATGGCTGTACCACAAAATGGTTTGTTTTTTACCCTAACCCTCTAATTAAGGGTAGTTTAGTCTTGTCATTTTTTTTATTTCAAATTTTCGAAAATTGCTATATCAATTTTGATTAAAATGCATATATAGTATTGTTTGACATAAAAATAGCACTATATAATTGGTTTTTAGGTAAAAATTCATTGAATTCGTTTTTTATGACTGATTTTGAAAAAAAAAACTTCCAATATTTAAAAATTGGCCCTATCGATTTGATTCCAAATTAGTATCTTGGAAATGTTTGACATGCCATTTAACACTGCGTATTTATTTTTGGGGTAAATCTCACTATGGGTAATTTACTGATGACTGATTTTTCAAAATTTAGAAATATTTCAAAATAGCCTTAACGATTTGGTTTAAAATGGGTTTCTTGGGAGTGTTTGATATGACAAATAACCTGGGGTACTTTGTATTTGGTAAAAATTCGGTCAAAAGTCTTTTACAGAGGAGTTAATTTTGAAAATTCGAATTATTTTAAAAATGGCTATACAAATTATTGTTCTTAAAAGAAGATCTGAGGAGTATTTTAAAATAATATCTTTGGAATATTTGACATTCACATATAAACTCTATACATGTTTTGTGGGAAAAATTTGGCTATGGGTAGTTTACTAATGACTTTTTATTTGAATTTTTTAAATATTTGCCTTAGCGATTTGGTTCAAAATTGTTATCGGAAGCTTCTTTTACATATCAATTATAATGTATCTTAATTTACCTAAATTAAATTATTTAAGGGTAGTTTACAAAAAAATTATAGAAAATTTGAAGGTTTTGCAAACTGCCCTTGAAGATTAAATGAAAAATTGAAATCTGTGAATAGTTTTTTATGATAAATAAGAATGCGTAGGTTTTTTTTCGATGGCATAGTTAGTTAGCGTGGTAGTTTCGTGTTAAGCTAGACTGCCGTTTACGGGGAGATCGAGGTCGAATCTCAGTTGGGTGAACTTGGGTAGTTTTCCCTAAACTGTTTTCTACCCTCCCTCCACACAAATGCGGGTTCACCTCCTTTAAATTCAACTTTCCCAATTCCTAACCCATTGGCGAAATCAGTACAAAAGTGTATGACCCAAACGTGCAGTAAGACGCAGTGCTAAATTAATTAGTTATTAAGAATACTTTTTACTTTTATAAATAAATAATAATTTTAGGGTAGGGCCTAGTTTACAAATAATTTATTTTTGAAAATTTGAATTTTTGTTAAAGATATTTGAACAATTTGGTTTAAAATGTATGCATAAAGAATGTTTATTGTGATTATCAAGATGATGTGTTTTTTTTTGTGAGTAAAACTTATTTAAGGTTAACTTACTAAAAACCAATTTAAAAAAATATTTTTCGAAGTTATAGTAACATACAATATGAGAAGGTTGGTGCGATTGTGTCGTACCATTTATTTGTCTACATATGTGCAGGTATATTTACTTACAATTTATCGTTTTAATCCTGTTTCGTAACATAGATGTAATTTTTAGTCGGAAACGCGGTTGATGGGGGAATTTGATGATATTTACCTTTTTTTTATTGATTACAAATTTAAAGTTGTACAAAAAAAAATGGCTGATATAGGACGCGTTCTATTTCCTGAAATTGTATACAGTAAGTTGTGCAAAGCAAATCTTGTACAAGTTTTGGTGTTCACACGATGTCATCTTCAGGCTGTAACTTCTTGTGCAACTTTTTGTACAAGAAATTGTGTCATGTTTAAATGATTACCAGGAGAAAATTTTTGCAAACATTAAATAAAATAATTACGGTACGTATCTTCAATCATAGGCAATCAGTACTTGCTTGGCTTTCCCTGGCGCGGTGCCACTGCCATAAATGTTTGTTCATGAATTCTCTGATTCTTAACATAATTTTTAATAGAATAAATTTGATATATTTTTATTTAGTAAAATTTTTCTTTGTTTTGAATCATATTTTGCTACTTTCAGTACATATTTGTTAGCTCAAAAAACAACACTAATTTAAGATGGCATAGGATTTATTGTCATTACCTAAATCCACCTCTCATTAAAAAAACACATACATACTAGTGATAGTTATTCTAGAGAACACACAAAGCTGCTTAGAACTTATTTCGACTAGCATATTATAAAGTAGCCCAACACCTAGCTCAGTCAGTAGACCACTGAGCTAAAGGTCCCGGGTTCGATTCCTGAAATGGCTGGAAAAAAAATTATCATTGGTGAAATGTGAGTTTACCCTTTCCCAGTGATGGATGTTGTGCCTGTCCTAATATTAAGTTAGATTAGAAGGCATATGAAGCTCCGACAGGCCTAGCAAGCCAGCCGATAGTGAAAAATATATGGCTTGAATAAAGAACTGACCCAGGCCACAGGCTGGAAACATTAATGGATGTAAAGTAAATATTATAAATTGTGATTAATAAAACACACATTTGAATTGTCTTCTATTTGAATCTTTTGTATGTACAGTATTAAGTTTATAGTTTTAACTAAAACTATATTTATTTTTCTATTTTAAAAAATAAGGACATATTTTAATACTTTAAAATCAAATATTCTACCCCATATACCTCATATAAAATATTTATTTCATTGATTTCAAGAAAATATAAATATGAGTCCACATTATAATAGGTAGAATAGTAGCACAATTACTATTTGGTTTATTTTTTCCTAGGTGCACGGTGCGCAGTACATGCCAGAAAGCGAGTCACAGCTTACCACGATGGCTTTCACTAGGTACTGGCCAGCAGTGTATCGACTTTGAGCAGGTTTTGCCAGATCGTATCCCCATCAACCAGATGACTATGGTAAGATTGTTCATTGTGTGGATTACATCATTTTACAATTATTAATGTATATAGAATACTTGTTAGCACACTTTAAGGTGGGGTGGAGGGAAAGGAAGTTAGGGTAAATATTTTCGAAGCTTTTTTTTTTAATGAAAATCTTTTTGGTTAGAATACATAAAATATTGCTTCACAAGATACATTTAGTTTACATATATTAATATCAACAGTTCTTGAATATTTGTCTTGAGCATCGTCAAATTTGAACAGGATTTTCCTCGTTTCATTTAAAAAGTGTTTTTTTAAATGCTCATGAAAGAAATTCTATAACTGATTACTATACCAGTTATACTATACAAATGTATAAAATCAAACTAAACATATCTATCAAAGCAATATTTTATTTCTTTTGTCTTAAAAGTTTTTTTGTTAAGTAAATAGAAAAAATATTTATCTTATTTTGTGATCCATTCCACAACTAACTACAAACTAAGACTAAGGAATTTTCAAAAACTTGTTAAGTTATAAGAGCCACCTTGAAACCCAACATGCATTAGAATTTAAAAGGGTGTGAACTCTTTTTAATAACTTTGTGCATTCCATGTAGGAGTGTAGCATAGAAGTAGACTTTATTCAGTTAAAAATTGTATACACGCTAAAAAAATTATCGGCTTGGTGTTAAACTTTTCTTGTAAGAAAAAATTAACTGTAACTTACTCTAAAGCCATACACAATCTCCATTATACTAATTACTCTCATGGGTATTTACAGAATATGCATAATGTTGAAACAAAGCTATCTCATGTCAAATTCCTGAAAATTACTAAAGGACACTTAATAGTAAAGTTATAACAACAGACACACCATGGGGTGGCCTGGGGTCAAACATAATTGAGTTATTCACAAAGCTCTGCAGAGTTGAAACATAGCTAAAGAATACTAGCAAGGAAGATTTTTTCTTAATAAAACCGTCTTTATAGACTCAAGATCAAATGTCTAAGAGTTTTTTAAAGCTAGTAATTACAACTGGCAAAATTGTTATTTTGATCATAGATAAAATAAAGGATAGTCTACTGAAGATTATTTTTAAATTTCTAAATTTTTTGGAAATTGACATAACCATTTTGTTTAAAATGGTTATTTGGGGAATGTTTTACATTATAAATAGTACTCACTGTTTCATAGTAAGTTTTATTCTGGGGTAGTTTGATGATAACTGATTTTTGAAAATAGTTTTAATAATTTTCGAGTCAAAATGCAAATCTGAGGAATGTTTTAAATGATAAATAACACGGTATACCTTTTTTGGAGAAAAATAAATTTAATGATTGTTTAATAATGACTTTGTATACTTTTTTTGGAGAGCAATTGATTTAATGGTTGTTTAATAATAACTATTTTTTTAATATTTGAGATTTTTTGAAAATGTTTTTATCGAGATTGTTTAGAATTGGTTTTACATATTAAATAAGTATGTTATTTTTTATAAAAAAAATTCTACAATAGTTGACTGATTAGTTATGATTGATTTATAAAAATTCGATATTTCTTAACAATAGCACAGAGAAATTTTGTTTAAAATTTGTATGGAAAGAGTATTTTAATGATTATCAATTTAATGTGTTTTTAAACCCTTTTGCTGTATATTTAATTTTTACTTCTTACCTTCAGAAATACTAATTATAAGTCAAAAATTCAAAATCTGAAAATTTGCATGATGATCATGATTATGATCAAATAATGTGTATGAGCAATCTATTTGTCTAATATAGTTAAGATTAACAAAAAGAAAGTAATTTAATTCCGGAGGACCAGTTTTAGGTAAACTAAAACATAGACAGGAGTTAAATGTTGGTTTAGAAAAAAGATGTACTATGTAGAGCCTACCTTCGAGGGGTGTCTTTGACTGGAGATCCAGGAATACCTGGGAGCGATGGTCTTGATCCGAGGATGGTCTTAATAATAATATTAATTTGCGAGAGGAGCTCCCCTAAACACTCACGTTTTATAGGTACATATTATATTAAATAAAAACTCACACAGAGAACAGTATTAACTTATTGTATATGAATAGTCACGCACTAAATCACTTTGCAGAGAGTTTTTTATGAATTCATTTTCAAACAAAACATAGCCAGCGAGGCTTACCGAGATGTGATAAAGATTGGATTTCAACGCACACACTGTTTGTAGATTTGTACAGACAGGTGTAAGAGGGTTTACTTGTGAGTTGGAAGAGGGTAGAGGGGTGGCGAATTCCGAGAAATCTGCAGGCATGCAGAATTGAGTGAGAGGGAATAGGGGTGGAAATAACCAAGAGAAACTAGCGAATAATGGAATTTTCAGCATAATGTGATTTTCAACTAGTAATGCATTTTAAATATGAAATTTAGCACCACATTATCTATAAATTGCATAATAATGTCAAATATTATTTATGTCACATTTTACCCAAATGCAATGTTATTCTGCTTTCAGAACAATTCTTTATTTTACTAGCAGCCACAATAGTGTCAACCCTATCACTAAATTACGATTTGACCGGCCTAATATTGGCCTAATATAAGCCTTATGTAAGAAAAAGAAAACTTTTTGAAAATTAGGTTACATCAACACAAATTGAACAATTTTGTGCTAAATCTGTGCTTTCCTCAGTGTAGTATATAAGATCATATGTCTGAGTTAGGCATGGTTTCAAAATAGGAACCAGGTAAAGAACAAAACTAAAATATCAATTAGAAGAAATAAAATGAATTTTAAAACTCACTGAATTATTGAATTTTTCAATTGCCATACTAACCAAATATTATATTTATTACCCTTCACGTGGCACATATTCATCAATCATAGATTAAATGTTACTAACACAGTAGAATAACAGGGTAATATAACAAATACTACACTAATAAATCCCTCAACAATGATTTCTGCCACATAAATATTGCATTTGTGCTACAATAGTGAAATGCGGAAGTAAACAAGTGCTACTATTGTTATGATTTAGCAGCTGGTAATTGACATTTCTCAAAATTAACACCAGGTGTCAGAGGTGCTCGGGCATGCTAGTTTGAAAAATTCAGCGTTCTAACACTCTTGTGGCTATTTCCGACTGTCACAGCAAAGATAGATAAAGTTTACATGCCATGGGGTGAAACCGATTTCCACAGGCAATGGCTATAATGCTGAGATTGGATATATCCGATTAACACAGTAAAAGGGTTAAAACTTAATTTCTTTATTTACTGGTAACTGTTTTTTATAGACCGTGATTTGTGATATATATAAAAAATATTTCGTTGAATAAAAAGTTTCACTTTGGTATTTAAAAAGTCAATAAATAAAAAAAGATTGGACCCTAATTTGCTTTGAATAAAAGATTTGATTTTGTTAAATAAAAGTTGTATTTTGGTCTAATAAGTCAATATATATATATTTATTTGTTTATATATATTTGGGGGGGAGGGGTAGAGGAATGGTGGGGATGGTAACAAATTAATTCCAATGCATAGTGCCAACTTACAGCTAAAATTTACATGCTACTTACTGTTCGAACTATATGTCTAGAAATACCTAAATAATAATTTAAAAAATATCATTATATAATAGCCCTTTATTTTAAGTACTATTTAATAAACCATTTTCATAATTAAGGCCTAAATTACTACAATTTTGTTTTTTATTAGCCTTGAACACAGTAAACAACAAATTAACCTAGTGTGCAACCTAAACGGGTAGTAAGACACGGTGCTTAGAAAAAAACATGTACTGAATTATTCTATAAACAAAAACGTTTATAAATTGCTACCCTCATGCATCATGTCAATCACCAAAGTACGAAAAATTTATTATTAGCAAATTTTCAATTTATTTGGCTTAACTGACATAATGTTGTAATATGCTGAAAATCACTGCCACTCTCAACATTAAACACTGGTATATATGGCTTTTATTTAGTTAGTGGCAAACGCTTTGTGTTCTTCTTTCAGTCCACACAATGTCCCAAATGTCAGCTTTTATATTATGGCTTTGCATAGTGTTCACTTGTATCTGCAAAGCACACTATCCTCCCTGAAAAATAAATCAGGAGCAGCATTTCAAATATTGTATTCTTCCTAGCTGATTGGAAGAGTTCCTAATTAACTTAGTTTGTCCCAATTAAGTGAGCATCAAAAATTTTACTACCGCTGTTTTAAAAGAAATATTTTGGGTGGGTCTGACTGATGAAAGATTTTCACTTATTATTGACATTTGCTTGTTTTATAGTTGTGAGAACTTTCAGTTTTTTCAGTGTTTTAGCTTCATTAGTTAATGTTAGAAATAAGCTTTAAATTACTGTGTAATTCTGTTACTTTACCATTTTAAAGGCATAGGTAGAACCTATGGGTGCATCTATATTAATTCTATCAATTCTGAAGAGTGCTAAATAAAAATTGTTGCTTGGCATTCAATCCAAATATTCACAGTGGTAGCCTACACCACTGAACAAAACTAAGAGTTCCATCACACTAAAACGGGGCTTGGAAGTAGCTAACAGTCTTTTCACTATCATTTTCATATTTCTTTTCATATATTGTATGTATATAACAGGCACTTTCTAAACCGACTCATTATATCAGCACACAAATTATAAACTTACTTAAATCTAGAACAGACACATCATCCAGCCCCCAGCCATTAATTCATCACTATCAAAGGGTAACTCCACATTTCTTCAATGATACAGTTTTTGATCCTATCAGGAATCGAACCTGGTACCCTTAGATCAGTAGACAGACACGCTGCCGGCTAAGCTAAGGTGTTGGTCCTTTTCACTTTTCCTATATTTTTCATTCAGAAATGCTAGCTAACTGAGCTGTGTTTTATTTTGTGAGTGTTCAGAAATGCACCCTTTGCACTAGCTACACACTTATTTAGCTCTGGCAACTCCACTGATGAGTAATTTTGAACTGATTTAAGTTTGAGGTCCTAGCATTGTTAATGCAGTATATCATAAAACTAGAAGAACTTTCAAAGAAGTCACACTTTTTGTCATATAGCACACACCTGTCTGTCTGTCTGTCTGTCTGTCTGTCACCACACAAACATCACTTTCATATGCAATCACATACTTGGTGATGGTGTCCACAAGTGTCCGTGAACATTCTATAACTGTAGCATACTGTAAAACACTGCACAAACAAAGAGACTTTGCTCCATATCAACATGTGATGTTTGTAATAAAAAACCACATTAACCTTTTTTATCGGTTGCTTCATCACAAAGACTAGCAACTTGATGATTTTTTTTTAATGTTGTTCTTGATATGTATGACGCTCTTGAATTTTGTTCACTTCCAGTATCCAAACATTTCTTACATTGTCTGTCTAGGGAGGACTCCTCCACCTAAAATGAAACTAAATTAGAGGCATACTCATTTTTGGTAGGACAAATATTATGTTTCTTAGGCCATTTCACTATTTGTACTTAGAGATAAACATATTAAAAATGACCAAAATTAAACATTTTTATCTTACCTCATCTAGTTTTTTGATAACTTAGTAAATAATCAAAAGTGTTATAAAATAACAGTGTCTTATCAACCCTATCTTTATTTTCAGGAAATAAAATCAGCAAATTATGGAAAATAATAGTTCCTAATTTGCTTCAATTTTTAAAAGATAAAGGAAGGAAAAATGTTCAAAATGATTATCTTTCACATATTTGTCCATCCAACAATGCATAGTAGGATAATCAAGCTTCTCAATAGGAATATAAATATTTTGTTAGAATTGTGTCTTACTACCCATTCAGGCTATATGCTTATGTACTAACTATGCTAATTGGTTAGAGAGGAGGAAGGTTGAATTGAGATAAATTGCCTTGGAACATGTGGCCAACAAAGCGAGTAATAGGAATATTGCTTCTATAAATGTTTATGTTGGGTCCATTTTAACTCTTTGTGGTCCTTTACTTTTTTTTTATTTCATTAGTATATTTAAGAGGGTCACTTTTCTTTTAATTAATGATTGTGAATTAGGTTTTCTTTCTTCTTTTATGCTGAACAATGTCACAATGATTAGCACATGTGTGTTTTTTTATACCAGTCCACACAGGTTTTGCACAATTTACAAATCATTACATTTTTACCATATCAATAGAAAGTATTGAGAGCATTAAGAAATCGATATCAAGATTATGATGAATATTCAGGTTTTTTGAACCCGAATTCAAAAAAGTGGATTTTACAATTCTCTCTATAGCCACATCTGTCTTTATGTGTCTGGATACGAAATCCATAATGGTTTTACGGATTTTGTTCAAACTTGATATTTGGATTTTATAGAGTCATACCTTAAGATTTTTTTTTAAATTTAAACCTAGCCCTCAAATTTAAGGGTACCAGTAGTTGACTGATTAGGGATCTATTTTTTAATTTCAAAATTTTCAAAAATGGCTCAAACAATTTTGTTTAAAATACTTATCAAGAAATTTTTTTGACATGACAAATAAACATTGTTTCATTGATTTTTCACGCAAAAATTAATTGAAGTATAGTTTATTGATAAGAAATTATTGAAAATTTGAAACATTTCAAAAATGTCTCTAATGATTTTGTTTAAAATGTAAATCTAGGAATTTTGTGATATGTAAAATAACAATGTATACAGTTTTGAGGGGATAGAAACTCATTTATGTGTAGTTTACTCATGACTCTTTTTCAATAACTTAAAATAAAACAATTAATATAATAGATCCAGCCATTTGTTTCCAAGTGTGTATCTTGGGAGTGTTGACATGAAAAATTTCATGTCCCTTTTTTGAGTAGAAATTCCTTTTAGGGTAGTTTACAAATGACTGATTTTTCAAAAATTTGTAATATTTTATGGCCATAATATTTTTGTTACAAATTAGTATATTGGGAGTCTGTGACATCATAAATACCGTAACATTGTATACTAGTTTTTGGGTTAAAAACTTGTTAAAGTGTAGTTTACTGATGATTGATTTTTCAAAAATTAAAAATATTTTTAAAATTACTTCAACAATTGATTTCAAATGGGTAGCCTATCTATTTTTAGAATATATCTAATTGTATATATTTGTTTTTCATAAAAGGTAAACTTTCATTTTTTAGCAGTTTATAGATAACTGATTCTTGAAAAATTTTAATTTTATTTTCTAATACTAAATATTGAACATTTTTGACCTCGGGATTATGATGAATCTTTCTCTACATTTCTCTACAACCAATCCCAAAAAAAGTGGATGTTACAATTCTCTCTGTCCCAATGTCTGTCACTAGAATTTATTAACACCTTTTTTTCTTTTTTTAGGTGCAATTAACCATTCGGACACTCCCAGAGCTACCATTCGGCGCCAAATATAAATGTGTTTTTGGGGCAGCAGATCCCATTGATGCTACTGTGACAGCATTTGGCTTGTCCTGCCCTACACCCGGAGTAGTTGGCCGTCCAGTGATTTCTGACACACTCGACCATGTGTTTGTCCCTCTTTCGGTTCGTTCATCAGAGACTAACAAAGATTTTGTGAGCCGTAACTTTGCCTACTATGACTGTGGCCGACATACAACATGCATGGAGTGTGTAAAGTCGCAGTGGGCTTGTAACTGGTGTGTGTATGAAAACAAATGCACTCACAATACTTCATCCTGCCAGAGAAATGTCGTCAGTGGAGAAAATGTAAGCATGCTCCATATGCTCCAACAGGTATTCAACAATATGTTTTATATTATATAGTATAGAAGTTTTTAAACTAAACCAAACTTTGATTTTAATCAAATTTTAATGTATCAATGTGTGTTAATAATTTGGTGCATGGAAATAGAGATATCTTATATTTTAGTTTAATACTATCCCAGAAATTATGAATCAATATATCTTAAATAAGGTTTGGATAAGATACAAAAGATTAGTTTATTGATATCCAAGGCCTTATGCAGGATTTTTATAAAAAAAAAAGGGGGGGAGCCAATAAACAATCAATTTTTTATGATTAGGTATAGTTAACTAGTTAAAAATACGATAACCTAATATGTGATATAGTTATGGTGACACATAAAATAATATTGTTGAAATGTTTCTTTTAAGTAATTTTTTTTTCCATTATTTGTATTTTATTGGGACGTTAAACAATTTATTCACAAAAAACTTTCGCACAAACAGATTATATTTAAAGTAAATCAGAAATCTTCTGACAATTTTAAACCAAGAATTTCAGGAAATTAATGGTTTCAAATAAGATTTTAATTTTACAACTATTTTTTATTATTAAGATAGGTCTGTGGCCTGACTTCTTACAATTTAATTCAGGTCTAGTTAATTCTTTATCCTAAAGTTATTCCCATTTAGAGTTTGAATTGCCTTTTTTTTTTAATTACAATCTAGCTATAAATTTTATATACTAACTAGCCTGCATGTCCCCATAAATCCATTAAGAGTTTTCACTAGTTGGTCTACCTCAGGTATATTACACCCCTGTTACCCTACTTCGCTGGCCCTCCCACAAATCCCTGGGACCCTGTATCACAAATCCCCAGGGTCATCATCAGATCCATTGGAGACGGGCATCCCCCCATCTACCATCAGGGGAGGCGCCCTATCAGAAATAGTGCTCCACCTATTATCGCACAAAACCAGCTCTAAGGCTAGATCTTAAACTAATCTAAAACTAAAACTAACCTAAATACACTATAAATTTCCTGCTATTACATCTTTGTTGTTACACTTTCTCCTGGACATCCTTTGAATCTGCTTTCTAATGGTACCATATGTCTGCTGACCACAGACGTCCATCACCATCACCTTAACAAGTAGGTCCCTTTCTGCTTCTCCCCATCATCACTTGTTGCCAAGTGAGGTGGGACTCATTGTTGGGTTAGTCTCCTCCATCAGGCGTTACATGCTTTTACAAGCTTCTACCAGTACCAGCGCGATGGTCCTTCCAAGCTCAGGTATTCCATCACTCTGACCCCCAGAGGTTCCAGGATACTTAGAATGTCACATGTTTATGCTTCTGATATCCTTTTCTTAAGTCCATTTGTCAATATCTTAATTTGTCTTTGTTCTTAAAATTGCAAACTTCGATTAAATTTCACAAAATGATTTACAATTCCATCTGAACTTATTCTGAGTTCCTGTTGAATGCTAAGCTCTTTGAGGCCATTCAATAGATTTTCAGACATGCTATTCCGAAGGTAATTTTTTATTCTTCTCAGTGTCAGTACTAGTGATTGTTACTGGAAGCACAGCTAGCACCTGTAAGATGGAATGTACACCTGTGACTATATCAGCATTGCATGCTTGAAGTGCTTGCAACATATAAAACATGTATTTGTCTTTAGCTGCCAATCTCTTCCTCCACATTGTGACATTTTCCTCATCTACTGACGTGGAAGCATTTGCATCTGCTAGACTATTCCTCATAGTATATCTTCCTCATTATATTGATATGGTCTTCTCTAGTGTAAATGTATTTCTCAATGGTAGGGGTTTGAACCTCCAAACCACCCCCTGGGCGTACGGCCCTGTTGATAGCAAATGAATGATTAAATAATTTGGTTAGAGAATTTACTTAGCATATTAATTGACACTAGCTAAATGTACAAGTGATATACTCATTAATTTAGTGGAACACTCCATGTAAGCCACATTTGCATACTAAAACCAACAATATTAGGAGACATTCCTGTAAACAAAACTTTAACTCCACTATCTCTAGCATGGATATTTAAAATATAAACCCAACAAAACGTAAAGCACGGTGTAAGCAAACCAAACAAAAACTAGAAATTATCCCTGGTTTCTACATAGGCTACTACAGATATGTTTTAAAATTAAATTTGAATTACCCATACATTTTCTAACAGTAACAAGGAACTTTGGATTTGTATGCTATTAAATTCAACAACAACAAGCAATAACAAAAACTAAAATAATAGTATTTATAAATAAAATAATACACACTGAAGAGTTTGTAAGATTGAAATTAATAGTGATAAAATACTTACATTGAGTGATGGAGTGAATGAAAGATGACACACACCAAATGCTAGAAGATTAGAAATAATACTTAACAATAGAACTAGGAATGTTGAAGGGTATAATTAGAGATTTCTCACCAATAAATCATTTAAACAAATCTATAATAAAAAAAAAGTTAAGCTCTTACTCATAAAATAAAACTAATGTTTTTAAGGGTTGGATTTTTAATGCTAAAATTATCAAAGCCATTGCAAACTCTATATGTACTGGTACTATTCAGAAACTAAACTAAAGAATGAAATGCATTTGGAACTTTTATAAAAAATTGTGCATGGCTCCTATAAACAGTTAACTAAGTTATTTAATAAGTTACATGTTTAAATAATACTTTAGAAGCTAATTCACAATAAATAAACGGATAAGGTGCTGAGAAATGTGACTTAAGCTTTCCTTATTGCCAGTGGGGCTTGAGGGGGCTTGAGCCCCCCTACCATTGTTTGGGGATGCACCAAGATCGACACAGATCCTAAGAGAAAATAGAATTGGGGGGAGGGGGTTTTGCGGGATATGATCAGTTAAACACTGTGATCAAAGAAAATATCAGGCGATCAGAAATAATCTCTCTATCAGTCACCAAATGTATTTATTTCATAGGATTGGACTATCTTTCATGGAATGGAAGTGGGAAATCTTCACGTTTTGAAAATATTAACATTTGGTCAGTAGGATTAACCCCTTACCTCTCTTTCATTGGCAGCGTTTCTTCGTAAGATTATTGTTTACAACACGCAACAATTTTTCTCTTTTCTATGCTCAGCAGCACATAGCAAAAGATTGCAGTGAATTAAGTTTTAGTTTAGCTTAATACAGTGTTGAGTGTTGAATTAGTGATCTTTAATATAGGCCTATTTATTTATTATTTTGTTTAGTTATCATGTTTATAATTATAAAATATAAATTGTCAAGTTAACAAATACCATTTAAAAAAACCTTTCAAATAAGCTTCTAGGTGTATATAATGGTTAAAAAAAATTGCCTCCAGCAGTTAAAGGCAACTGCCCCCAGGGACCCCTCGAGAGCCCCTTACTTCGCTGCATACACTACTGCTTATTGCCCACAGATTACTTTTTTGAAGAATTATCATATAAAGGAAAGATAAAATAAGTAATTTCCAAACCGGTAAGCATAGTTGCAAGAAATACATAGTCCGAAAGGCAAAATTATCTAAAGACTAAATTAAATAATGCCAAACAAAAAATTGAGAATGCTAAGACACTAGTTATTAAAACAGCTAATCTTAAAAAGGTCATGATAAAGGTTTCTGTAAACACATACCACAAATCAAATTTGAGTAACAGTTTAAGGTTCTAGTGTTTGTGTTTGATTGTAAACCATTTTAGAGTGACCTTTAACTAGATTTCTCTTTTTCAGAACCCTGCTCATCTAATGACTCACGGTGCTAATTATTGTCCTCAATTTCATCAACCAAAAGATGACATTTTACTTCCAAACAATGTGCCAAAAGAAATATCATTGGAAGTGGACAACCTTCCCCATCCACAAGCTGGCCATACTGGTTTCCAATGTATTGTTAATATTGAGGAAGCAAAGATGATGGTTCCTGCTCGTGTTGAAATGAATCGCCGCGTTGTGTGTGACAAAACTACTGTAAGTATCAATCAGTGACATGTTGTGGTGTGTTGCAAGGGAAGCAGACCTTGTTAAAATCGTACCTGTGATATGTTCTCGCCCACTTGAGCCCTATTTGACCAATCATACATATGCTCTGTATGTCTCCCACAGGGATTTATTCCCCTCTCGATACCTGGCTAATTAATGTTTTACTGAGGGGTGTAAACAATCCATATATACAGTTTAAACTAGTGTGGCCTACCCTTGCAACTCTTCACAACATGCCACTGGTATGGATTGACATTTGATATAATATTTTCAAGAGTTTTTGTTTATTGTACCGTAACACGGTTACACAACCTATTCCAACTTATGGTGTCTTGCCTATTTAAAATATCCAAAACTTAATGTCTGAATTACATTTGTAAGGAGAGTCACACTAATACACGAGTTGTTAATGAATATGCCTTCAAGCAATTTTTAGTGTGCTTTATATATTTCAAAAAAATAGGAAAAGTCACACCAATTTGTTCTATTTGCCTGCCTGTATTCATCTGCATTCCCATAAATTAAGGTTTTGGAGAATACAATATATATTATACAGTACAGTGTTTCATTTCACTGTGGCAAATATGAAAGTACTGTATATTAATTGAACCCTTATTTAAATATATAATTTAGAGTAATTTTACTTTGATTCAGCATTCACAAATGAAATATATTTTAATTTAATATATGGAGGTCCTCTAGCTAGGGGAGGCCCCTGGACTGTAGCTTCTAAAGACCATGCCTTAATCCGGTTCTGGCAGTATGACCTAATTATTTCATCTCTTGATCTATGTCCCTAATTGAACAGTGTGATATAATTGGACCAAGATTGATCTTAAGTACATTTATATTAATCTACTGATTATATCAGTGTGCATAAATTGATTTAAGAACATATACAACACCCAGTCCTCCAGTAGTCAATTCATCATTGTGAAAGGATAGCCCCAATTTTTTCAATGATGAATTTTTTATGACATATTGGAAATTTAACCTGAGACTATTAGCTCAATTAGCAGCCACCACTCACTGAGCTAAGAGGTCTGCTTCATGTAGAATATATACTCAAATACATTACACACACCTGTGAAATATTGCTTCCTAAATCTCCCACTTTTTGCCTTATTATTGTAATTTTATTGTATTGTATTGATCTTACAACAACAACAAAATACAGTTTTTTATGAATGCTTAGTCAAATTTTACAAGAAACGTTATGTATGTATCTTTTTTATTTAATAGACTTTCCCCCTGGCTCACATTTCTTCTACACTTGATTTGATTTTTATAAAAGATTATAGTTCAGAGTAAAGTTTTATTTCATCTGTGTGTGTTTTTAGTATTCATATGAAGCCAACACAGGAGAATATCAGGCAACTGTAACCATAGTTTGGAATCGAGATCATCATGTGGATACAATCACTGTAGTTCTCTACAAATGTGATATTCTTGGCTCTCATCGAGAACATCCAGATTGCTCTTTGTGTGTTACTCGCAATGTCAAATACCAGTGTACTTGGTGTAGCAACATGTGTAGTTATAATGAGAGCTGTCTTCATACACCTATCAGTGAATGCCCAAAACCACGGATTGATATGGTAAGTGTAGGACAGTTGTTGTTGGTGATGTTGATGATGATGATTATGATGATGATGGTGGTGTTGGTGGTGGTGGTGGTGGTGGTGGTAGTTCCACAACAAAAGATAAAACCTTTATTACTATGCTTTATTTTTAATATTTTATTTATTATTACTATCACCACATCTTTCTCATGCAATAACCTGATTAAATGCATGAAAATGATTTATCATAGATTCATTGCCTGATCTCATTTAAACATATGAATGATATATATCTATTAATTTTTTGTAAATTTTACAATATAAATAGTTAGTTACATTTCAGTGGTGCATAAATTCAAGTAAAAAAATCTTAATGTGTAAGAAGTGTCACTAAATGTAAAGGTGTTGGGAGTGTACTGGATGGCTTAACAAGCTCACACATTATTAATATTGTACGGTATGTCATATGATTGTAAATATGTTCCAGATTCAAAAGTAGTTAATACAATATATAGATATCATTTATAATTAAATAACATTTAGAACTGTATAAAAAAAATGAGTCAAATCAGTTAGGTAGATAATAGCAAAGCTGGTTTTAGTTTATTATCTTGCAACACATGTTCACTTAGAAATAACTGATATCAAATTATTATTATTTTAATTATATTCTTTTGAGGTAACAACTATTATTTTGTGAAAATTTAGGCTAGCTATATCTGCAATAAACTTAAAGACACTTTGTTTTGATTGAAAACATGGAGGCTGAACAAGAAGATAAGATATAACAACAACAATATATAAATGGTGCTATATATGCAGAGTATTCAATACGATTAGGTTTTGTTTACAATACTTTCTACCAATAGTTAACATGGCTGAAACTTGATATTATGCCAACTTGCCATGTCCTACAGATTCAATAAAGATTTAAATTTTAGATTCTTTCATCATTTTATGGATGAAAGACCATACATTTTTACTAATTTTGTAAAGAATCAAAATCTTAAATAATAATTATACACCCATTCAAACAAAAATTATTCACAAGAAGTATTAAAGAAAATATATAAATTTATATTGAATTGTAAGATTAAATATTACCACATATACCTACAAAAATTACCAAAGCATTTTGAATAATAATTGTGACACACAGATCAATAGAATCTCAACCAAAGAATATATCATCATACTGAGAGACATAAATATAGACTTAATAAATAAATTATCTTCTTCTTAAGTTAGTTGTGTAACGAGTTACAAGTTGACGTTATATCAAATGGGTCAACACTCACCACCACCCGTGATGATCTACGACACAAACTCCAACACCAAAGCCTGAGCTATGACCTCCGCCTTCCAACTGGCACAAGTGACAGAGCGGAACCTTCAACCGACTGTCTGCTCGGGGCTCGATCCGCGACCGGCCGGAAACGATCGAGGTTCCACACAGCCAGACAAAGTGATCACTTCCGCCGCTAGGACAACCTGGAATATTCTAGTTGCTGTTTCTATTTGTTCTCTTGACTTACCCCCTCCTTCCCTTGGCCCGTCTCTCTGTGGATACAATAATGTATATATAGTGGAACGCGGATTTTGAATAGTCACTTATTATACCACTGACAAAGCTTGGATAGGACGGCGGCTAGGAGCCGCGATTTATTTATTATAAAAATTGCATTTTCGGCGTAATGGGGGACATCTTGTCTAAATTATTGTTTGGGACTTATAAATATTTAAACTTAGAATCATGAAAATGTTGCGCGCAGGTCAATGCGAATGCGCTTGCATTCTCTCTCTTTGTATGAGGTTCAATTCATTCTAATTGAACTATTTGGCTTGTTATACATACATAATGTATGTTTAATTTCATGTATATATGTTTGGTCACGCTTTGGCGTACTCGGCGTCCCGGGCTTACCGCCCGTCTTATCTGGTTAGCGTATTTAGTGTATATGGGTTTATTTGTTATCTATTTAACTGAGAGCACAGGGCACTTAGGTGTTAGAGTTGAGGCTTGGCCTAACGTCTTATTCTATCTATCGTTTTGGTTCAACGTTATGCTGATTTCTTTAAATCTTAAGACGCGTTAATGTTTATCTTTTGTTGCATAAATTTGATGTATGCTAAAAGTCGCGAAGTAGTATTGTTGCTTGCACTTAATGCTATAACCGAGGTAACCATTGAAGGAACCATAGGTTTCCATGATGGCGATTTATATTATTGTTGAACAGGCAACCAGCATATAACTATATGTTTCCTTTTTTGTTTTCAGAAATCGTAATGTCTATTAATTCCCTTATCTCAGTAGAGTTATTTAAATCTGAGAGGAGAAGCGCTTCATGCTATATTGTTATATTTTGCTCTAATTATGTATTTACCTTCTAATTTGTCCTAAATAAAACAAACTATGTTTTTGATTGTTAAACTTCTTGTCTGGTTTTCCCGTCACACTTCCAATAATGTTAGTTAATTATAACAAGAGGTTTACAGTTGGTTTGATGTGATTTCTATCCATCCGAAGATAGGCATGCACTCAGCCTTTCAGCCTGTTAGTGCTGACTGCACCATATGGCATGAATCCTATGTACTAGGGGAATTCCAAAGGCGTGGTGGTTCCTTGTTGCCTTACACACTGAATTTCAATGATTGAGTGTGAAAGGGCTGACCAATTTTGCTGAAAGGTATTTTCACATATCTTCCACCAACGTCACAATCAACATGGGACTGAAGAATTTACCAACCCACCAAAGGAAGTTGTGCTATGGATAATTTATCGCTCAAGACAAATTTGTTGATCTCGACTGGGTTTTAACCCACAAACATATTATTGTGTCTTGAGGCGAGCACCATACCCAAGTACAGAGGTCGACAAATTTATTATATGAATTGGTAATATATAAAACAAAATCATGCATCCATCACCAACATTTGTTAATGGGGAACCTCATGATGAACATAGCTATCTGTATCATCTCTCTTATTCCACGTAACTTTCACTGGACTGTCAGCGTCGGGTTTTGCCTCATGTACTTTCACATTTTTGAACAGTCCTTTTTCTCTCAGTGCATCTATCATTTGGAATTTTCATTAATGTTAATTGGAACCATCAAATGTCTTTACATTTGTGATATCAAGTCTCTTAATCATTAAAAAAAAACAGTTTTGATAAAATTTTACTATTAAAAATCAATTTCAATTTCAAACTCGTTTTTCCGTAATAGTTTTTCTTCAGATATACAACACACGCATTTACTTTGAAAAAGAAAACGGATCTATTGTCTTTGTTCAACTTAACACACAAGCTGTTATTAAGATATATGACATGTATTTATTAAATTCATTTTCTATATTCAACTTCACACACATATAGGTAATGGTTTGGCCAATGCAAAGGATGCGTGTGCACTACAAAACACATTTGTGTTTTATATAACAGATCCTATACACCATGCTCTTGTGCCATAACCTTTTGGAATAGAAATATTTTTATTTATTTTATTATGTGTTTACAAAAGTGAAACTGTTGAAACAAAATACACGTTTGCTTAAAAAAATCACTAATGACTCTTTTTCCCTAAAAATAACCCTTCTTGAAACTACTACTTTTACCTGATAGATATATCTGCAAAAGTTACTAATATATGTTGCCCTAAACTGCTGGACAAAAACATAGATGACTCAGAGCTAGCAGTATTTTTAACATTAATGAGTGCTATTGCATTGGAACAAACAATATTTCCAGCAGTAAATTGACTATACACAACAGAAATACTTAGCATAAACAAGTAGTATTTTGGTCCACTTTAGATGTTAAAATTAGTAATTCATAATGAACAAGAATCAATGGGAACAGGTATTACTAAATAAAATAAAGGAACAAGCACGAATATGCAAAAATGGAAAAAAGCAGTAAGGAGCAGTAATTAAATGTAACTCACAGCAGAAACATTCAAGAATGAGTATTAATTTTAATACTATGGTATTCAGTGAACGTGTAGTGAGTACCCTGGTAGCAACTTTACTGAATTGGGGAGCCGTTGCCAAGGGACTTTTCTATTGCACCGTAGTATGTGTCAAAAACAAACAGGAATGAGCAGTAATGTAACTAGTACTAAACAGAAACAAGCAGAAATTAGCCATAATTTTAATTCATATATTCTAAGAACAAACAGTAATGAGAAGTAAATCTGATAGTAATTAGCAGTAAATAGTATGAAAAAGCAGTAATTTTATTAGGTCAAAGTAGCAATAAACAGTAACCTTAACCCTTTTAGTGCCACAAGCCAAGATGATCGGCTCCTTCTACTACCATTAAAAGTGTCAGGGCTGATGAGGTTGGCTCTCCATAATTGAGCTAGTACTTAATTTATCTTATGGGTAGTGAAGTGGTGTCATATATCACTGGAAATTGAACATTTCCCTCTATGTTATTATATAAGATTGGCAACAAAAATCAACTGTAAATAGTTGTTATTGGAACTGGGATTTTAGTACTTTTATAATTACACAATCACGTATTCAATGTGCCAAGTGTAACGTAAAGCTACGCACGAATTACATATAAAAACATAAGGGGAGGGGGGGCTCACATTCATATTGATGTAAACAGTTTTCAAATGTACGGGTTAAATTGTTATGAGTTTATAAAAATATACTTTTTAGGGTTTCATGTTAATGTCGTGTGAATGAAAAGATTTATGTACTAATGTAAGTAAATAGGCATAATGACTATATAAATGTGTATAATATGTTTTTTAAATATGAAATTATTCATTATAAAAGGTTTCTTGAAAAACATATTCATTATGTGTAGGCCTAAATATATATTCATTAATAATGGCCCAAAAATATCTGATGTAGGATATCAAATAAAAATTTCTGTAATTACTATTTATATTCATACATATTCAAAACTTTATTTTCTTGTATAAAACTAAATGCTCTACAACCAAATAATATTGAAATGTATATATATATATATATATTTAAATATGTTAATTAGCATTACTTTTGATAAAATAATAATTGAAGATTAAAAAGAAATTAAAATTTAGAAATTAAATAATTTTAATTAAATTGTATTCATTTATTATTACTAAATAGCAGTACATACATATTAAAATAATAGAAAAATCAAAATAATCACTTTATAAATAAAGGATTGGCGAATTTTCTTGCAAACACTTACAAAAATGAGGAAATAGCTGTGGCATTTCTTCACACAAAAAACCTAACAGACCTCTGGCCAGGCGCGCGCCCCCCAACCCCACGAATCCCCAGTTCCTTTTAAAGTTATTATTCGCACTCTCACGACAATTTTATCTTGCCATAATATTTTCAAGAAAAATATGTTTTTGGTTTAAGTAATAGCAGGCAATGTTTTTAAAATGGCATGTGGTTGGGCGCGAGGCGGTCAGCGCCTGATATTGGAAACCAAACCTTCCCACCTCTTCACCTCTTATCTTCAAATGGCATGCAGTCAGGCGCGCGATGGTCAGCGCCTGACATAGAGAAACCAAACCTTCCCTCCCCTTAACCCGTTGTCCTCCTCCTGCTATAGCTTGCTAGCATTGCTTATTCTTCTTTAGAAGGCGCACTCCCTTACGCGCCCCAAGGTTGAAAGCTTGTGAAATGTGTATAGCGTGAACCAGCAATAATTGTTGTCAGTCATCCTGCGTGCTCCTGCATCTTGAGGATGTGTGGCGTGTGTGTTTATAATAATATTATTTAGGGTTATTTTAGGATAATGTTTATTTGAGTTATATGTTTTAATATTTTTTGTAACTAGGCTTAATATGAATAGTTCAATTCAGGCG
>CABFVZ010001385.1:49601-120100 GCA_902151445.1 Timema monikensis | reverse complement strand
AGGTGACCTGGTGGTCTAGGGGTAAGGTGTCAGACTTCTATGCTGGCGGCCGGGGTTCAATCCTCGGTCCCGGCAAAGATTTATCTGATTACCAAACCCTTCCTTCACCTCTGACAAGACATCTTGTACATCTTGTGAATGTGGGGAATGCCAGGCCTCCACCGTGGTTCGGATTCCACGTTAAACTGTAGGTCCTTCATTTCATCTCACAATCACCCTACCATTACACATTAGCGTAAGTGCGTATAACCTGAATGGGTAGTAAGACGCGGTGCTAATAATAATAATAATTATAATACAACACATCCACGTCCTTTGGGGGAAGTTTATTTATTTTTTATCTTTCCATGTTGTTTGTGATATTAATTTTTGAGTTAAACTAAATGAATATTTAGCAAAACATATTCCGAAATTTGTGTCTTCTTTTAAATATATTATTTATAAATAATTTATGAATTAAACAGGCTGCGCCCTCCAGCTTCTGAAGTGACGAGCCGCCACTGCCTCTGGCACCATTTGTGTGCAAATTTTGGAATAGGCATGACATTAAAAGGGTTAAGTAGTACACTAACATCATGATTATCCAGCCCAGTTCTCGGTGTTAACAAGTGTTCTTTAAAATAAACAAACCAAGATATATCCACTAGTAATTAATAAAAAAAATAATTGGCAAACGCCTTACAACTGTTACATTAGAGACAGCAAAACATACCTTCATGCAGTTGGCATATAATACAGTACTATTGCAATTATATACTCTTGGTCAGTGTAGATAACCGTTAAGGATTGCTGCTCTACACTTAATGTAACCAGGTAAGGATGGACCAGACTAAGACATATATATGGATTGAATGTGCTGCTCGAATGGTTTGGTCTTACTTAGGAACACACATTATCAATATGATTATCAATAGTCAATTTCGGTGGGGAATTATGAAAAGCAGACAACAATTTATTTTGTCACGACACCATGTTAGCCAAACTAATGTCAGTGGCGCAGGAACGTTTTTATTTGGGGGGCGGGGGGGTTAAAATAATGTGCTTTTATAGGGAATAACAATTTTTATATTAAAAAAAGACCAGGGAAATGTAATACAGCTGTCCCTCGCACTACGCGAGCGGTTGGTTATGATAAATAATCGCATAACACGAAAACACGTAAAGGGAATTGATTTTAACATGGGTGAGATAGGGATTACTCCAGAGGAAAAAAGTAAATAAAAACCTAAAATTTTAAATTAATGCAATTTTTATTAATTTATCTAACTAGTACACTAACTATAGGTGGGGCCTACACCTTTTGTCAATCTTCAATCCCCTGACATTTGTAAACAAATGCAAATTTCAATAAATTTATCTAATTAATACAATGCTACAGGTAAACTTACTGTTATTCAATTGCATGATAAATTTACTGGATATGGCAAATCTAGATTATAACTTTCTTGCGCTCTTGATGGCCATTAGAATGTAGGATCTTGCTCTCTTGAAGGCCCTGGGATGGTAGGCTCTTGCTCTATTGAAGGCCCTGGGACAGTAAGCTCTTGCTCTCTTGAAGGCCCTGGGACGGTAGGTACTTGCTCTCTTGAAAATCCTGGGGATAGTAGGCTCTTGCCCTCTTGAAGGCCCTCGGATGGTAAGCTATTGCTTTCTTGAAGGCTCTCTGATGGTAAGCTCTTGCTTTCTTGACAGCCTTTGGACGGTAGGCTCTTGCTCTCTTGAAGACCCTTAAATAGTAGGCTCTTGCTCTCTTGACGGCCTTTGGACAGTAGGCTCTTGCTCTCTTGACGACCCTTAAATGGTAGGCTCTTGCTTTCTTGAAGTCCCTGGAATGTAATCTCTGGCTCTAGGGTGCTAAGATCCTGCTCTCTTGAAGGTTCTTGCTGTCGTGAAGGCCCTGGGTCATTAGACTGAAGATTTTCAACTTTTTTGATGAAATGGTCAAGACTCAGCTGACGGGCAGCATTCTTCCTCTCTCTATAGGGTGCTTTGTAGCAAGCCAAATAACTTGATCTATTTAGCAACTATGGTACTTATATCCATTTTAGGATCATTCTCTTCACTGATTCTAATTTCACTGTAAATGTGCTTTAAAAATCCAACAATTTGTTTTGTTGAAGTTGTTTGATAAGCTCAACAACATAGTGCTTTTCCTCTTCATTCTTTATGCCATTCTCGTGTTCAGAGAAACCAAAACTTAGGACCAAATATTATTCCAAACTCCTTTCATACAAGACTGTTTAATTTCTGCCCATGCATCTCCAATGTTGTCAATACCACCCCCCACCCCACCTAACAACAAACTGTACAGTAAAGATCTTTGTTCTCACTGGAATGTGCGCACATAAGGTCGCATCACCACCATACAGGGTGACTGCGAGATTACAGCCAATCGTGCATTATTTTTATCGTTATAACAAAAACATGTAAAGTAATATCACGTATAATGAGGTTACCTGTATTTAACGGCCCCATTGTGAATTTTTCTCATTTATTTTAGTCATGCCAAGCATTAGAATTAATACACACCAAACAAATTAAGAAAAATTATATCGGATGTGGCGTAACTAAAAATTAATAAACACCGAAAATTAAGGTAGGTTCCATACACCTTTGGCCTAAATTCGTTACTATTTATAAGACCACTACTAGTTTTGAAACTTTTAAGTTTGCTGAGCCTCTTAGGGTATGCACTCAACAGACAAAGGTGATTTAGCCTACATTGCCACATCCTGGATTAAAGATTGTTTTTTTTAGTACAAGCATTGAAAAATTTCTTTCTGCAGCATAAATTCGTAATTTAATATACACTAGCGAACCTAAAAACAAATTTTGTTATAAATATGTAAAATATTTTTTGACTCACGGTTTTAAATTTTATAATTCAATTTTTTTAAATTAAAGTCTTCATTTGTATATTTGGACCAATAAAAAATATCAATATTGGGTATCCAAGGGTCAACACTTCATATTAAAATTTTGACTTCCGGTTAAAATTTCTGGCATCTTATTAGTGGAGGCACATCTTATGGTTATCGCATTGCTATTAAATTTCTTTTATAAATTTTGACTAATAAAATAGGTAATTGTTGACTATTGAGTCTAAAATGAGAAAGATACCAGGGGTTGATCCAGGAAGTTGCTTGGGGGGCGCGTACCCTCCTTCAATTAAATTAATGTTAAAGTCACTACTAGTTTTATTGTCATGTAATAATATCTCACTCACCAGATTTAATTTTTTAAATTTTATTGGTAATATTAAGATCTAAGACAATCACATTAATTATTAAAGTAGTGAAAATAAGCATTATTGAAACTACCCAAATTTAAGTTGCGCTCCTCTCACCTTGTTGAACAAACCTTGATTAGGTTTAAATTTATTTTATCATTTCTATTATTACTATTTCAATGATTAATAACAAATAAATAATTTATTTTTAAATAAAGTGCTTTAAACAAAATATTTTAATATTACCACACATACAACGTGCTAATATAGCTTAGTGGTAAAATTTTGATTTAGGATGAGAAATAACTAGCTTTACTATAGAGTGGAGTTAAATTTCGATTGTTCGAAATCTGAATAATTCCATATATTTTGTCTAATTTATTGTATAACTAAACTATTTATATAATAATTGTTATAATGTTTAAACTTATTTCCCTCTTAATAATTACTCTTTGTTGATATTCATATTATTTGCTTATAATAAATTTCAATACTAATGGCAAATTTCGAGTTACACAATTCATTAGAGGCTCATTCTCAAGATTAGAGCTTCACTGAAAAATTACTTAAAGATTTCCTCTCAAATTTTGAAGTATTTCTATGTCAAAATTTCTGGAGGTGCCTCCCACCCCCCGTCCCTGACCCGATCCCGATGGGAGCACGCCCCCTTCTCTCTTCCCCCCTTCACAAAAATTCTGGATTTGACTTTATGCTGTACAAACACTTCCCCTAAGAGGTTGAAAGGAAGAGAGCATACACTTTTTGAGAAATTTGCTAATTTCTTACTATGGCATTAGAGAATTAATGCATTAAAACTTAAGTAGTAACTCTTATTAAAGCTCACAAAATTGTATTAATTTATTTGTTAATATCTTGGAAACTGTTGGTTTTATAAAAATATATTTCATATAAAAGTTTTTTTATTTTTAATAGTACTACAATTTGGCAATGATAAGTTATTTAGTATCTAAAATAGTTGCGGAGATACAAAAATTTTTCGCCTCTATAAAATCCCCTTAAAGTCATTTTCAGGGGAGAATGAAAATAGCGAGTTAATTTATAATCTTAATCAACGCCTATATATGAATTTTAATCAAACTCGTCTGAGCTGATTTTGAGAATTTTTTTTTTCTTTTTATTAAACTACTCTTAATTTTGGGATTAAAAAGACACACAGACAAATGGAATTTCAAAGACAACTTTTAAGGATTCAGGGGCTCATGAGACGTAGATATCCATCAAATTTTGGGTTAAACTTTTTTACGGTCGCAATACCTTAATTTTAGTGTTCGAAAAGTGATTTGCATATTGTTTGAAAGTTATTGGTCTTATAACTTATAAAAATATATTTCAAATAAAATATTTGTATCATAAATAGATCTATGCAATGATAAGTAATTTCATAACTCAAATATTTTTGGAGATATGATAAAGAATTAAAATTTACACGTCAGACCGGAGCCCTTAAAGTCATTTTGCCGTAATATTGAGAGTAGTCATTTTGTTTTGAATTTTATTAATGTTTTGAAATGAAATTTAATCAAAATCGTATTAGCCGATTTTGATAAAATTGACTTCTTCTTCTCTTTTTGCCCTTCAGTAAGGATTAGATATCCAATTCCATGGGGCAACCATATGAAAACCCTAGATACCAAGTTTTAGCCCAATCAGTAAAATAGTTAAGCCCTAGTCGGAGGTACAAACAGACATACTGGAATTCAAAAACCACTTTTTTGGATTTGGGGGTCATGAAACATTGAGATTCATCAAACTTTCGAGTTCGATTTTTTTTGACGATCACAATATTTTCTCTACCTGTAAGATAGCGAGAAAGTAAAAAAATAGTTATTAATTTGCAAGTGTTGGGTTTGTGACAAGTAAAATATAAATGTGGTGTAGATGTTATTTGCAAACTTATACAAATGATACATTTAATTTGGGAAATTGTTATAGGTTTTCTATGTGTTCTTAAACTCATATTGGCACATTCCAGATAATTTGAAACAATATGGCTAACTGATATCCCATTTCTTCAGTGAATTAATTATCTTCACTAAAATATGTTAAAAAAATTTTGTTTACTCATATTTGGAGCGATTCTCTTAATTAATTTGTTTGTATAAATAATACAAAAATATTGATATTTTGTTTAGTAAAAATATCTTACAATCCCTATATGATTTGCACTACCCCCAGTAAATGGGTGGGTTGTTTTTATTGGGAAACTGTTGCTAAGGGTAGGCCTATACATAATTTTTAGCTAAATTATAATAGTTACATAATTGACAACCCCCTTAAAACAATAAACTATTGATTATTGATGGCCATTAAGGGGGATTTACCCATCTTATTGAAAATATCATCTTTATTTTTTCCAACCAAAATATATCTTATTATTATTTCTACAAACAAATTAATATTTGAAATTGATTAGTATGTTAATAAAATAATTTTTTATCAATTTTAGAAGAATAAAATTAAAAATTCCTAGGTGGTAAGTCATAGGATTTAAAATGGCATGAAATGTGCCAATATGAGTTTTGTCATAAATGCCCATCCACATTAACCAATAAATATGTTCGAAAATTAATTTAGATTGTAAAAATCCAATTCTTTTACATAATCTTTTGAACCTGGACTGATTACCTTTGATGTTGTACATGCACGTTCCTGTAACATGGTTGACAGTTTTGTTGGTGGTTAACATTATAGTAAATGAAAAGGGACACAGATTTCACACTTTCACACATGCCCATTATAACTGAATCCCCTGTTGATTGAAAACTTATAAATGTTTTATCTAGATGGTTTCATTCTTAGACCAAACAATTGTGTATTATTATTAATATGGTTTTTACCCAGCTAGATCAACTTAAGTTTCCCCCATACAGATTATTTAAAATGTTTACTAAGATTTATAAAAATAAACCATTTAAAATCTCAAGTGGTATGCTTATGTCATAGATTTGAACATGCACAGTAATTTGTGAACCATAAATCACAATAATGAGTTCATAAATATTTAAGCTCCTGTGTGATTTTGGTGAATTTTTATTTAATTCTATTGTTGTGGAGAGTTTTGAAATTTATAAATATCAAAATTATTGAAATTTCTGTTCTTCTTAGTAATGTAAGAAAAAAAATACATAGAAATTCAATATAAACAACAAAAATTTGTAATTGCTCAATATTAGGTGTACTAATTCCGCCTTAAGTATTAATTGGACTCAATGCAATTTATGTTATATATACAGATTTCAAAAACGTTTATATTAAAAGGAGAAATAAATGAATACCTATAAAAATTATAAATAAATCATTGGCCCTCATTTCTATGAAAATCTTAGTTGTAAGCAATAATACAGTACCCATTTATTTTATTTTATAAAAATGTACAATTTCTAGGCAATATATTACACATTAACAGTGTGTTGCAGTAGAGGAAATATTCTGGGTAAAATACTAGTTATACATTTTCAAAAAAACACAAAAACTAAAATCAACAATACTAACATTCAGTAAACCCATTATGAAGATAAAAAATATGCATATTATTAAGAGTGAATTACAAATTATCAAAAGAAAAAAAAATTATGTACAGAGTATCATCAAAACTATCACATATAAATAAAATTGTATACTATGTTATGCAAAATTCAGTATGCATAACTATCTATTTCAACATTCTTACAAATCTTAAAAACACAAAACGGATAGGTTACAATAGCTAACAACCACACTACCAGCTATAATAAAAGTAATTAGTTTAGTCCATAATATTAGCCAATATGTAATATTGCCTGTAGAGTAGTGATGGGCAGAATTGAATATTTCAAACACTTAAATAGCTAGTACTTGACATTTCAAAACAAATCATTTGGGCGAAAAATTAATTCAAATAATTTTCCTCATGGGTGGTGTCAATTTCAATCAATAAAACCTTAACTTCAGATGCTTTAAGACATCCATGCATTAAGCTTTATATTGGAATTCACTCCTATTAACTTAAATATTCCTCTCTTACCCTTTCTTCCTAATCTTCTTATCTCTAGGTTTTATGTTGCCTAACATAAAATTATATGTTTAAAGCACTTTCTCATTATGGAAAAGTATTTTGAGTAAAATTGTCTTGTATTTTTTGTATGGTCACACATAAATAGTTATCAGTGTGTGTAGTACATATAAACATGTAATTTTGTGTTTTATAGTTATAGTTTTATATTTTCTCTCTTATCAAATAAGTTAGATAAAAAAATTCAAATCTCTTTTAATAACATGGACCTGTTCTGAGTCTTAAGGGCTTTGTTAAAACTCGATAAACTGCAATGAGGGTATTGCTTATACATAGCTTATTTTCAACCTTTCTCAAAGTAATTGTCAGTGGAGTTCCTTTTACTCTCACAATAGTTTTCTCCTTCGATTAGAAATTAGATCCTTGAAAAAATTGTTTTTCAACCTATCATGATTTAATATTGTACCTCTCTCTATTTATTTATAATAATTTTGTGACTTTATAAAAATAAATGAATAAATATGTATTGTTAGAGAGTGTTATGTATGTAACTAGTTAAGGATCCATTAACTCAACAAAACATGAGTATCTCCATGAATGATCCACTTTATTCTCTTTAAACACAATCACAAGATCACTGTAAAAGACTAGCCATGTCAGTCTTGCCAACTTGTTAGATTCACAATTCTAAAACATAAAAAGTATTTCAGTCTACCCAACATAACATGTATATATTGTAAATATTACATTCATACTCATAAATACAAAGTTTTAATTTGTTTAAGTACGTTGTAACTTTGTTATAAATTAATATTCTTTATAGACTATTTATGAGTTGGAGCGATAAACACAAATCTAACGTTAAGCAAGCTATAGCTAATAGGAATTGAAAAAGTGAGTAAAGATAATTAAGTTATTTGGGCTAGGTGATTTTAAAAATGATCTAAAACTTGATTCAAATAGTTATTAGCTCTATCCTCGTTTGTGTGCTGTACACTAAGAGTAATTTGTTTTGAAATAGCATGTGTTAGATTATAACCATTAAGGAAGACTTTTGTGCAGCAGTAGCAAAGTGTCTTAATTGGAAAATGAACTCCAAGGAAGAAAATTATTTTGTATTAAAATATCATTGTAAACAAACCAGCCAATAAAGATGATAGTACAGTAAAGTCTCGGAAACTCGACCTAATGTGGACTGAGATGGTGTCGAGTTATTGAAATGTTGAGTTTTACGAATGAACTTGCATAAGATGTATATTTACTATATCACATTTACTAAACAAGGCTGAATCACATTACAGTATTAAATATTATAGGTACAGTTGTACTGTACTATACTATTATACGGGACAGTAACAGTAATATATGTACAGTACAATAAATTACATTTTAATATAATGGCACATATACATATGTGTAATATACAGAAATTCAGTACAGTACTGTACATATAATATGGTAGTGCTTCGAATAACACGTTACTTAATTGGAAAACTAACAAAACACCACAGCATGACTGTTCCACTCGAGTTACATAAACAAACTGAGAGTTTATACAGTTGAATGAGCTTGGACTGTGATGACTAGTGCCATCAACTGTGTGCACTTGCATGTGTCGAGTTACACGGAATGTTGAGTTATTGAGTGTCGAGTTTCCAAGATTCTACTGTAACTCATATTTGAAGATAGAGAAAAATAGGATATAAAAGAATAACGAGAACTGACTAATTTCTACTCAACTATTTCCGGAGTAACCACTTAGGGCCGGTTAGTCGTGATTTTTACTCACTTTTACCCATCAATATTCTAGAGTGCTACAAAAGCACTATATAATGCTAAAAACAATATTTGTTTGTAAACAAAATTGGGATTTTTTGACAAAGCATTTGTATTCAAACAACATAAAATGTTGCCAGTTAAACAACTATACAAATATAATTTGAAAATAAATCATAATTATTAATATTAACAAATAAATAATAAAAAAATATTGCATTCCAACAAGACTTTTTAAGAATAATCTAAGTTTTACCACTGTCACATGCCACAAAATGAGTTATAGTCCTTCATTTTTCAACTAAATATACTAAATCAGTACAAAAAGTTAATATACCATCAGGTATATCAGAATTATATCAATGGAATATCTTTAAAATAAATTAATATCTAAAGTAACATAATATATTTTGATTTGGTTTTATCATCCCTATTAATATCAGATTACAAAAGAATATAATATATTCCCGAAACAACAAAAGGCATATCAAACTTGTAACTTTGTTTTGAGGTGCTGAAATGTTTGAAACTAGTTTTTCATATAAGAACTAATTACCCACAGTAGTTTGTGCTGTATATGTGGTTAAATGTGAATTATTCATATGCTATTTTAAGAGGTTTACACATTTAGATTTAGTTTCCATTTGTTTTATTTGAATTTTAGATAAAACCTTTAAGTGGACCTGTGGAAGGTGGAACTCTTGTCACAATAGAAGGTAGCAACTTAGGTTTGAAAGAAGATGATGTAAAAGGGAAAATTCGCATAGGGGAAACCCCATGTGAATTGATTCATTATGAAGTTTCTGTGAGAATCGTTTGTCGAACTGGACCCTCAGAAGGAGAAACAGAGGCATCAGTCATTGTTGGCAATGAAGCTGGCTATACAGAATCATCTGTGCATTTTAGCTATAAGGTAAGAAAGGCAAACCTTTTTGATAATATGCTCAAAGTGGCATTCCTTCAGAAGGCAAAATTTAAAAGTAAATCATGGATTTTAGACAAGGCCTTAACCCTTTCGAGGTCACCTAATATCGTATGAGCACTCAAGCTTTACAAAATATCACCTTTGAGGGTCTTTAAGATATTAATTTAGAGGATGGCTTTGAGACTAAAATGCAAAATAGAAGTATTGTAGTATTTGTGGTAATAACAAACATCCCTGAAAAAAATGATTAAACTCATTATAGTGTGATCATCTTCACTATCATCATCATGTCCCAACTCTAGTTTCTCAAACAATCTCCATTTCAGCTTGTCTTTGAACATTTCCTCTTCATGAATATTGCTACAGTCCTGTTGCTTTATTACTTGCTCAGTCTTCTAACTAATCTCTTCCCATTTACTTCCATTTCTTCGCACTGTCTTGCCTTCCTTTGTTTGTTCATCTGTCTTATGAACCTCATTTCATAGGCTTGCTGTTGTTGTCTTTATTGGTGAAAGTGTGAGTCTCTATGGCATACATTAATATGTAGTATGTTTTGATTAATGTCAATTTTGCCATTTGGAAAACTTAACTATCCCACAATAGCTAACTTACACGGTTATAAAATATATACTGTCTTCTGTGTTTAGTTGGCCATTTCACTTTTGTTGGAACTACTCATTGTTACTTTGCTGCTGAGGTATTTAAACTGATCCATGTTTTCTAACATTCTCCCATTCAGTGTTGTATCTGCTTCCATTCTTCTTTTGTTCACACTCAATACCACTGTCTTGCTCTGACTGATTTTGGGGCCAAATTGAATAAATATCTCATTCCACTCATTAAGTTTCTTTTGCACTTTTTCCTGTTATCCTCTTTTTCCACTGCCTTTCCCCAGATTATGGCATCATCAGCCAAACCCAAGGCTTATATATTATTTATAAAAGTGCTGTTGGATTTTCTTCATTACATCATCCATTACTTTGATGAACAGTATTGGTGCCACAAAGCCCCTTTGCTGTGTTCCATATCTGGTCTCAAACCACTCACTCCTTCTATTTTCTATCTTGATACAACTCTCACAGTTCCCGAACAGCATCTTGATCCTCTAGATTAGTCCTCTTGGTACATTTCTCCTCTTCATACTTTCCCAAATACTGTGTCTCTCTAAACTATTAGACTTATAATGCATAATATGCTTACATTTCATGAAGTGACTGATCATAAATGGCATAGATTTTGTAGCATATTTTAGAAATGCAATGAAATTGAATCTTGCATAACATTTTTCTTCCCCAGGATATTCAACTTGTGGGCGTATTCCCTCAGCTTGGCCCACAGAGTGGGGGAACTCAACTAGCAATCACTGGACAGTATCTAAACATTGGGAGCACAATTACAGCTTATTTGGATGATTTACCATGTTTTGTGAATTCAACCCAAGCTTCCAGCAGTCGTCTCACATGCATAACATCTCGCTCTGGTGGGCCGCACCGAGTCCGAAAACTCACCCTTTGCATTGATGGAGCCAACAGAACGTTGGAAGGAAATCCATTCAATTACACAATGGATCCCACCATAATGGAAATCAAACCTTTGAAGAGCTTTGTGTCTGGTGGAAGGATGATCACAGTTCATGGAACCAATTTGGATACCATTCTTAAACCTGAAATGGTGGTTTATATTAATGATGAACTTACTCCAACTAATAAAACAGTAAGGGAGTATAATATAATACAATGTTGTACTGTTATCTTTGGGTAGTTGTAAGGCAATTTGAATTTAAATTTTCATTGCAATTAAAAGTAAATTTTTTATTTGTGTGTTTAATAGAATATAAATTTTTTTGGTGGCTGCATGGTATAAGGTGTCACTCTCGTGTTACACTAGACTGCCAATGACAGGAAGATTAGGGTTCGAATCCTGGTCGGGTGTACTGAGGATGGTTTTTCCTAAATGCTTTTCCACTATACCTCCACACATATGCAAGTACACCTCCTCTAAAATCAACCTTCCTCATCCACTCTCTCATTAGCCTAATTAGTAAATATGCCTATAACCTGAACAGGTAGTAAAATGTGATGCTAAACATAAAAAAAAATAGCATTTCAATCTGAACAAAACCAAACTGAGATAGTTTTAAAGCTCTGGATTTACTTTTTTTGGTGCTCTACAAAATTATAAGGTGCTAACATTTTAGTTTAGTCATTATAACACTTTAAGGAAAATATCTTTTCACTTTTGATAAATTCCTACATCTTATATATACTTTGATAAGCCCGTTTCCGGCAATAGAAATTATGAGGAATAGACTGAACAGATTTTGACAAATGAACACTCATTTTAACGATTAGGAGTCCAGGATATCGAGAAAAATAGTAATTTTCCATGAAAAACCAATTTTCACGGGTAATTTTCAGTTTTTTATTCTTTGTTTAGTCACCATAGAAACCGTTATTTGTGACATGGTGTACTGATTGTCATTGGTGTAGACTGATCGTGTGTTCAATCGACCTTTAATCTTCTAGTAGTGGTGAGTAGCGAAGCCTAACTGGCCAAGATTGAACTAAAAATTGTTTCTGTATTACTTTCTCAGTACATGGCGATATGGACGGAAATTAATGGAACTAAAATTACAATAATCATTTCTTAGTAATTGAATTTCTATGTATGTATTTTTAATGTAATTTATGCCTACATCTTATATATAATTTGATAAGCCCGTTTTTGGCAATAGAAATGATGAGGAAATGATTGAACAGATTTTGACAAATGAACACTCATTTTAACGGTTAGGACTCCAGGATATCGAGAAAAATAGTAATTTTCCACGAAAAACCAATTTTCATGGGTAATTTTCAGTTTTTTATCCTTTGTTTAGTCACCATAGAAACCGTTATTTGCGACATGGTGTACTGATTGTCATTGGTGTAGACTGATCTTGTGTTCAATCGTTCTTTAATCTTATAGTAGTGGCGAGTAGCGAAGCCTAACTGAACAAGATTGAACTAAAATTTGTTTCTGTATTACTTTCTCAGTACATAGTGATCTGAACGGAAATTAATGGAACTAAAATTTCAATCATCGTTTCTTAATAATTGAATCTCTATGTATGTATTTTTAATGTAATTAATTTAACTGTAATGGGGGGGGGTTGTACTTTTTGGTTCCTTTTGTTTATATTTAGTTTGAATGTATTTTGTNGGGGGGGGGGTTGTTATTTTTTGTTCCTTTTGTTTATACTTAGTTTCAATGTATTTTGTAAAGGTTAGCAGCAATAACTATAATGACATTGGTCCTTTTGTCTTGTGTTCTTGTCTCTGATTGGCCTTTCCTGAGACACCACTTCCTGTCAGTAAAGGTGATGCCATTATCAGGTCCAGGAAGAGAGTTAGATACCTGATAATGGCGTCACCTTTACCGACAGGAAGTTGTGTCTCTGAAGAGGCCAATCAGAGACAAAAACGGAAGATAATAGAACCAATGGCATTATTGTTATTACCGTTAACCTTTACAAAATACACTGAAACTAAGTATAAACAAAAGGAACCAAAAATAACAAACACCCCTCCTCCCCCTATTACAGTTAAATTCACCCATCCTCCCCCTATTACAGTTAAATTATTTACATTAAAAAAGTACATACATAGATATTCAATTATTAAGAATTGATTATTAACATTTTAGTTCCATTAATTTCCGTCCAGATTGCCACGTACTGAGAAAGTAATACAGAAACTATTTTTAGTTAAATCTTTGCCAGTTAGGCTTCGCTACTCACCACTACTAGAAGATTCAAGGTCGATTGAACACAAGATCAGTCTACATCATTGATAATCAGTACAATGGCTGTTATTCTCTAAATAAAATGTATCTTTTTAGCTCAAAAATAATAACTCTTTATTTATTTGTTGGTTCCAATGCATCACAATTTTCTCTTTGGATGAATATTTCTTTTTGCATGCTTGTCATAACACATATACATTGAGATTCCTAAACTGGATAATTTATTTTTTATTGGAATGTTATCGTTGACTCACATTTAAGTCAATAATATTGAGCATAACTCGAAAATTAAAAGGTTTAAGTTGTTAAGTTTATGAAAATATTGTCTACGTTTTGTTTTGCGCATGATAAAATTATGTTTAAATATAGGCTCAAAAACTATAAAATGATCTTGAATAATGTTTAAAAAAATAGCCATTTTAACTATTTAATTATGAGTTTTGGTGTTCATTTTTTTAAATAATGGGTTTTATCATTTTATTAAAATAATGGGTTTTAATGTTCATTTTAGCAAATAGCAACACAATACGAATACATAAGTTAAGTTACGTTTTCATTTTATCGCTTAATTTAGAGGATATGATATTTAAGTAATGTTTTGTGTGTCCCGTATTTATTTTCACATTCTTACAAATACATTTAAGTTCAGTTATGTTTCCATTTTGATACTTAATTTTGAGAGAGTGATATTTCAAAGTGCCGTAATGTTTTAGTACCACATTATTATTTTCACATTCTCTCTTTATCACACACACACACACACACACACACACACACACACACAAAACTCTCTCTCCAATATAATATTTTCTTATCCTCTCTCACTCTCACTTCATCCCTCTCTCACATACACTCGTTATCACACATTATCTTTATTATAATCTCTCTTAAGCTTTCTCTCAAATGCTCTTTCTATCTTGAACGTTCTATCTCTTGCACACTCGCTCTCTTAAACTCCCTCTATTTAAATTCTCTATCTAAAACTATATATCTCAATCTCGCTCTCTCAATATCTCTCCCCCTCAAACTCACTTTCTTTCAAACTCACTCACTCACTCTCTTTCAAACTCACTCACTCTCTTTCAAACTCACTCTCTCTTTTTCAAACTCACTCTATCTCAAACCCACCCTCTCTCTTCATCTCAAACTCACTCTCTAAATTTCTCTCAATCTAATTTTCTCTCTCTAACCTAATCTCTCCCTATTTAACTTTCTCTCACACACACATGCCTCTCATTTTATCTCTTTCACACAATATCTCGCCCAAAATTGTACACTCTCTCTTTCTCACACATGCACACACACACACACACACACACACACACACGCACACACACACTTTTTAAAGCATTCTCCCTTACCTATTCACTTTTTCTCTCTCACACACTCTCTCACTTTCTTTCACACACACTATCCCTTCAAACACTCTTTTTCTCTTTTCCCAGTAGTTCTCTCTCTAACACATACACAAACTCTCACTATCACTCACTCACACTCACTCGATCTCTCTCAATGGTTTATTCTCAGTCTCTTACACCCACACGTGTACACAATCACACACTCAAACACACACTCATTTTTACTATCAAATTTTATCACTCTCTTGATCATATATATTATCATATATTATTTGATAAGCCCGTTTACAGTAACATAAATTACGAGAAAATGACTGAACAGATTTTGACAAACGTACACTCATTTTAAAGATTAGGGAATCCGGATGCCAATAAAAATTGTGGCCTAACACTAAAACACAATTTTCCTAGCGAATTTTCCATCTTTTTCTTCTGTGTGGCCAGTGGTTCATCTGTACAATCATTCTTTGTTTACATCACCATGAAAACCATAATTTGTGTATAGCTGTATATTGGTGAATAAAATATTTGTCTTTGTTTAAAAATAATATCAGCTCAATCGTTACTTGAGTGGTTTTGTGCAACAAATTGATATGGATCTGGGGGAGGAGTCATTTTAAAGTTCTCATAGGGGCGTGAAGGGGGAAAATATATGTTTTTATCCAAATTACACACCGAAAACTTAATATCTAAATAAATTTAGTAGCCTTGGAAGAGTAAACTTTTAACTAAAAAGTGATTGAGAGCTTATTATACAGATCTCTCAGTAAAGAGTTTAAAATACATTTAAGTGCAATAATCCACAGCCATCGCTGCAACAACCCACTTGTTATTCTATAAATGCAAGAGCTATGATACAAGACAAATTTGTAGTAGCAAATAAACAGGCCAGTCACAATTTATATTTTACAATTAAAGAGGAACACATATGGATAGTGTTGAAACACACAATTGTGTGTGTGCTACTGTGCAGCGCATAGGCCTGTAAACTTTCTTTCCGACAGAGATTTATTCCAGTTGTCATGTAACAATCAAGTTGTGTACTATGTGTGTGCCATGTTAAATAAGAACAGTGTGTGGAGTGCGTATAACCCGAACGGGTAGTAAGACGCAGTGCTAATAATAATAACAGTGTGTTCTACATCTCTATATAAAGTGTCAACAGATATAAAGATTGTAGCCATTTCCATGGACATGTCAGACTTTTAAAATCTTAAACTTTATTAGTGCTTGTGATTGTAACATTAGCAATACTAGATAATGCTACATTAGTTCTACCCGCCCCAAATAATCCAATACTCATAGACATCCTGCAATTCCATAGATTTACAAAACTTACTATGTCTACAATATGTGTTTTACTCACTCATTGTATGATCTGGCTTAGCACGAGTTTCATGACCAACATGTTCACACCGAAGTTAATGATGAAGAGAAGACAGTCAAGCGATGAACGATTGTTATACAAGATATTTCAATAGAGGGATCCAGAAATGCGCTGATTGGCCCTGCCGGCTGACAGACGGACCACTCACAATCTTGAACTGCCTACCCGCCAGGTGTCCGGTCTACGTGACTTGGTGAACGTTCCATGTTTTAATAGCCCACTCACCATGTGTTCGGCTTATGTGACCTGGGAACGTGTCAAGTTTTAACTGCAACTAACCTGATATCCGGCCTATGAGACTCGAGCACGTTCTAAGTTTCAACTGCAACTAACAAGATGTTCAGCCTACGTGACTTGGGCTCGTGCCAAGTTTGGCAGATGCTAACAAGAGAGTCATGCTTTTAGCACGTGTTCGCGATGTGGCGTTGTATTTTTAATATGGAAATCTCCCACCTTCTTTATCCATCAACTAAACCTATATATAGCTGGCGCTCAGTTAGCGAAGTTGACTATTATATCTGATACTTCCACGAGGAGTCCTGGTCTGGACTTGGACATAATTGCTCCAGGATGGCAATATATAAACACTATATATTTTACTAAACATTTATAATCGTTCAGTGTAGGCTTAGTAATTTCTCACTAGAAGACTTAATTTTTGAAAGTAAATTTGGTTTAATGGAACACTTAATGTTTCCTTTTGCAGCTTGGGCGCTGGTCTCTTTGTAATTTTAGTAATGTTAATTGGTAGCCACCTTTTTGATTATTTTTCTAGCGTGGAATATTTAGTTTGCATATAAATTGTTGTTGCACTTTAGTTACCAATAATTGTTTGAACTTTAAAAATTGATAATGTTTCATTTATAGGTAATATTTTGTAGACATATTTTCTGTATAAAAATTATTAAAGTAATTCATTTTTGTTGGTTTATAATTTAAAACTTTAATACCTACCGATTCATTTAGTGAGAAATTGCAAGTATTCTATTGTAATATTACTTTATTTTCTTTTATAATGTTAAATATTAACATGTTGGAATCTTCTCCATTACTTCAAAGGTAGTGGAAGTAATAGTCCAACAGAAGTTTGAGTTATGCCGGGAAGTCAAACATTTGTGTAAATTATAAATATCAGAATTGATATTTAAATTTAATCTTAAAATTTAAATTTGTTTAGTCAGAATTCACAATGGTGATTCAGGCACTTTGGTAACCATTTAAAAGAGGCTCTTTAAGCTCTTTATTAATATACTAACAATTTTTTATTGTTATTGGGTCTCTTTCAGAATAATTCATATAAATGAATAATTTTCTTTGAGATTGTGAAATATATTCTCAAATGTAATGCGCAAGTGCATTCTCTACCATATTTATTTGTTTTTCAACACTCTTCAGCTTGCCTTTTTGAGGCCATATATTTTTTATTTACCTCTGTTGTTTTGCCTTGAATAAATAATTCCAATTTATCTTAAGCTTTCAATTGTTCCTATTTTTTGTTATATTAATTTCCTTATAGTTTCCGTCCACCCTCTTTTAGTCTATTGTGGCCTCGAGCTGTATGAGTTGGAGGTGGATAACGGTATATGATTTTTAAAAGGTATTCAATATATATCAATATCACTAAGTGCTGTTTAATATAGTGTTGATTTGTTTTCTGTAGAAAATTTTCTCTAAAGAGAAATTTCAACCTTCATTCCAAAGCAAAATATAAAAGACCACTACCCCCATTTAATGCCAGGCACTTTCAGCTAGTTTAACATAAATTAAGTCTAGTCTATACACTGATTTTGGTATTAAGGGATATTTGAAAGGGTTATGCAGTACAGTAACGTCTCGGGACCAAAATTCTTAATCAAGCTTAAAAGGGGAGGTACCAGAATTTTTATTTTTATGCTTTAAGAAGCTATTTGGAGGTGTGTTTTTTTATGGTAGTTGTGACTTTGGGCATCCTTCTGTTCTATGATTTACATTATTGTGTTAATACCTATTATAGACATATCCTTATAAACTTTCTATTGTTAGCTTTCACTGATAAATACATCCAAACAAAAGCACCTGCTACAATAATCTCCACAAAACTCTAAATCCCAGTACACACGACACAACTTCTTGTCAGTACAAAAAGTTGTACAAGAAATTGTACAATATCTTGGTCACATGGATTGCACACAAATTTTAGCCAGTGACTGTTCACACGGCATTTGTGATTGCATACAATATTTAGAAAAAAAAATGGCATTTTTGCCATTTTTATTAAAAATAATGATTCAATGATATAGAAAATATTGGTATTTAATGTAAATAATTTCTTAATAATTCCTAAATATTATGAAAAAAAACAGTTTTTTTCCATTTTTTAAATATAATATTTAAAACAGTTGAAAACCTTTATGTTTGGGGTTCAAACTCCTTCAATTATAATTATTTGTTTGTTTTATTAAAATCACTCTTTTTAAAAAAAAAAAATAACTATCTAGCAGACGAAGTTTTCGTGTTTACAACTCCAAAGTTGTACAAGAAAAATGGCTGATATAGGATGCATTCTATTTTCCGAAATTGTATACAATACGTTGTGCAAAACAGATCTTGTACAAGTTTTGGTGTTCACACGACACCATCTTCAGGCTGCAATTTCTTGTACAACTTTATGCGATAGAAGTTGTGTACAACTTTATGTACAAGAAATTGTGTCATGTGTACCGGGCTTAAAGATGTGTAGGCAAGGGGTCAGTACCTTAAAAATATTAATCTCCCCTTTCATGCCTCTATGTTTTGAAAGGGGATAATAGGGGAAGTGACTTCGGTTCTAGTCATCATCTTTAGGGAAAGTTAAGTCGTAGCTTGGCTGCTTGCACTTTTACCTGACATCTGCAGCTCTTCCCCTTCTCACCCCTCTGAAATATATGTCACAAATAATAACTACACTAGCTAGAGCAATGGGATGAAAGTAGGACAAATACCGACTTTCAACCCCGATTAGATGTATTAGTGAACGTCTTTCAATGCATGTTACATTCACTGCCATGTACGGAACTTTTTTTTTTCAAATTCACTGATGCTTGAATTACATTTAAATGATTACCAGGAGAATATTTTTATAAACATAAAATAAAATATTCACATATCTTCAATCAAAGGCAAGCAATGCTTGCCTTGTTTGCCCTGATGCGACGTCATTGATGTACTATGGTTTTCATAGGTAAAAAGGTATTTCAGAGGGTAATGCTTCTGAAAATCATCACCCATCAAATATTTAGTTTCACACTCAAACTACTCTGTTTAAACTAATATTAATATAAATTTAAGATATCCATTTAATCCCAGATTAAAACGTATCTAACAACTTTCTCAGTAATTTTATTAATATTTTAAATAAGGAAAAATAGGGAAAGTTCTACTTACAAGAGCATTATTCATTGTATTAAATAATTAACACTTAATTTACCTGAACTAACTGAAATTTAGCAACTAAGAACTATTTAAATTAGAGATGGGTCAAATCCTACATGTCCAAAATCAGATTCATAAATTTTCTTTCGAGTCTTGAATCCAAATTCGAGTCCTAGAATCTTTAAAAATGTACCATTTTTGTTTAGATTAAAATATTTATAATTGAATTTAGAAAGCATTGTTTAAAACTTGATGCCACTGACATAATTTTATCAGTTTATTTTTATTTTGCTACTCTCCTAATAACAATATTCTATTTAATTTATTTTACTTAAAATTGTTAATTGAAGTTAAAGTCCTTATACTTTTATTCGACTGAATCGACTACATTCCAAAATAGAAATGTTCGAAACATATAAATTTTAATTGTTTTTTTAAAACTTTCTAGAACTTATTATCATTGGGTAATATTAATATGAATTTATTTTTCAATATTGTATTTAATTAGATATTTGACAATCTTTAAATTGATTCATTTAGGTATGTACGGTTTTAAACACCGCTCAAATGGAATGCCCTTCACCTCCTGTAAATGGAAAATTTCACCAATGGTCAAGGGTTCGGCGATCAGAGCAAAAAACTCCACGGTCTCTGCAAAAATATCAGGAAACACAGATGGCTCTTCAAATAAGTTTTATCATGGATAGTGTTGAAGCAGTAAAGGACCTTGAAAAACATTTTCAAAATCTTCGATCTCAACTTATATATGTTGAAGACCCGAGATTTTTACAGTTTCCAAATCAAATGAAGCTTTATAAAGGGGATACTTTGGTTATTGAAGTAAGTCAACTAATTTTTTTTTTTCATTAGTGAAAATAGTTTTAAATGTAAATGCTAAATATGTTGAATCTACAACATCTATTACCAATTATAAATTAAAATGAAAGTTTTAATAGCTAATATGCAAACAAGATAGATCGTCATTGATGTTTTAGGAGTTGAAATATAATTAATTTGATTTTTTTGTAGTAATAAGGTTACATTATGAATTTTTTTTTTTTCACTTTTAGGGAGAAAACTTGAACCTAGCCAGTGATGAAACTGATGTGAATGTAACGATTGGAACATGTTCTTGCAATGTCACTTCTCTAGCACTGACTCAATTAGTCTGCATTCCCCCTGAAGTTCAACCAACTGGAACAAATGAAATTGGATTCAGCACAGGCAATAATTTACCTCTAGTAGTAGTTCGTGTTGGCCAACATCTAAGGTTTTCAATTGGCTACCTTCGCTATGAAGTCATCAAACCATACAACTTTCCCCCAGAAGCTATAGCCGGCATTACTGTTGGTGCCACAATCTTCATAGTTTTATTTGTCATAGTGCTTGTTGTATACCGCAGAAAATCAACCCAAGCTGAAAGAGAGTATAAACGAATTCAAATTCAAATGGACACCTTGGAGAGCAATGTTAGATCAGAATGTAAACAAGGTTAGATGCCACTCATTTATTCATTGGTATATGGACTCTAATATAATTGTATACATAGGTTATAGCTTATTTTCATTTTAATAAAGAATTGATAATTAAATATTCATCAAACGAAGTTTTTATACATGTTTTAACTTCTCATTTGAATTTCAAATATTAAAACTTTTACTATGTTTATAATATGAATAAATTATTTCATATTAGGTTTCATAGGTTTGTTATTGGAGTTAATGTGTTTTGCAGATTTGGTGAAAGAATAGTTTCAAGTTAGATTTATGATATTAAACTTAACAGTTTGTGTTTGGCAAATCATTAAACAAAAGTGTTTTATAATATTGTATACTTTTTACAGCATTTGCAGAGCTGCAAACAGACATGACAGATCTGACTGCTGACTTAGAATCTTCAGGAATTCCCACTTTAGATCACAAAAATTACATCATGAAGGTGTTTTTCCCTGGAGTGAGTGATCATCCTATCTTGAATGACCCAAAGGTAATAATTGTTCAATTTGTAACTAATATATGCTTTTATCATTCATTTTCCATAATTTTTAAATAAGACAATAATTTTAAGTGTTTTTATCACTAATAATTGAAAAGCTACTTAAAATTTGTTGCTGTCACACACTCTTGTTTAGCCAGCCTAGGTTATTTCATGCGCCTTTGTGAATTCCAGCCGTTAATTAATTAATTAATTACATAGACCCGATCTTACAATCTCTGTTACTTGTTAGGGCTTAACATAAGGTTAAGTGATAACTACCACTACCTTTGATGTTACAATGTTTGATTAGCACCAATGGCCACATAAAAGTGCTCATAAAGTTTTTAATGTGAAGTCTACTTTCTGGTTAGCAAACATAATGTCCACATTAACAATGTTAAACACTCTGCCATATTGTTTTCAGCGCTTTGGTTATTATAGAAGTGAGGTTGCATTTATTTATCTTATGAAATGAGTGATTTATTATATGCTGATGACTTTGAAGATGAGTTACACATTCTAAGAAACCCAAGACTTCAAAGACCGAAGAGATATTTGGAACGAAAGAATTTCCTGGAGTTTTATGATGAAGGATTTTTTTATTCTACGTTTTTGTCTGAACAAAAATACAGTGATAGTAATTCTTGAAGTGATTTAACACCAATTAGAAACATGTTACACTATCATATGTTTATTTTCAATTTTTTGATTGTATATATCAATTAAACTAATCTCGAACATTTCCTTTTCTTTGCAAAAATTTACACTTCATTCCCGTTTATGATTTTCAACAAACATTTTAACAGCAAAATTAATATGATAGAAGATAGATAAACTTACACAGACATGATAAATTGGACTTGCTTTGATTGATTTGTTTTACTAACAGTTTTATATACTTTGTAATGACTTGCTTATATTATCTATGGTAAAATTAAGCCAATCAAAAGCTTTGAAATAAATCTTGCACTCCAAGAAAGTTAATGATATGAACTAATGGAAGGCATTTGTTCGTAATTTGACAAGCACTTAAAAATATTATCGTAAAACACAACACCAAGTTAAACCAACAGTTAGACTTTCCATACAGTTAAGTTACAAGGACTTTGACAAGAGTGTAAGATTTGCCTTAACTAATAATCTAGGGACAAAGGAAACCCAAGTAGAATATAATTAGTTTCAAGGGTACCGGTTTAGCATTTGCTAAGTTATGGGGTTGAAACCACAAAGTGGGGGAAAAAAACAAAAACAAAGTATTATGCAACCCAGGCATATGTTCTTTTAATTGATATTTTAGTTGTACTCTTAAAACAAGGGCTAATAATGATTTAATAATCTTTGGAGTAACTATAAGAAGGATAATTTAGTGGACATTCATCTGGATTAAAGTGTAAAACCATCCTCAATACACCTACACAAGTTTCAAACATTGACCTTATTTTCAATGTTATTCAAATGCATAGTTAAACTAATGCCTCATTCCATTTAGCCATTAGAGTAGTTAACTGGTCTAGTAACATAATGGCTCTCTTATTAACAACCTGAAAATATAAAACAGCACTCAGAGATCTCCAGCTATGCTCAACCTTTTAGCTGCTTACCTAATGTACACTTCGTTTACCAAGAAAATTACCAGTCTTACAAACTACACTATTACCCTAGCCAATAAGTTGTATCATAGTGGAACATTGGTAATCTTGCTACATTTAAAAGAAAGCGAAGGGTAAAACTCGGATTCAATCAGTGTCGGCCAAAATAAGATCTTACAGAGCACATAATTTACACACAGGTTCTTGTCATTATTTTAAGGTTTGTGTGCCTGGAGCTTAGCTTAAACAGTCATTACTTAACACTTTTAAAACAAAGACAGAGCTGAGAATAAATGCCATTCTTCACTACAACAAAAACTCAAAGGAAGTGTGTATGCACTTGGCTTACCATTTGTTGTTACATATTTACAGTTTTTTTCCATAGCCTTCTGTTATATAGTGTTTTAGATCAGGAGATGAACCAGGACTAACACAGATGACCGAAATTAACACTTATTAAAGATAATTGAATAGGAACCCTAAAAGTAAATTTCTTAAGAATTGGAATTGATATCTCTTAAGGTTCTTTATTTTTAAATACTCAATTTTCCCTTTTCTTAGGATTTTTATTTTTTAAGGTATTTTGTATTTTTATATAAATAACTTATTTTGTTGTATTTTTTTTTAAATACATGTTTATAACTATGAATTTTATAATAGTATGACTATTATATGAGAAAATTAAATAACTGGAACCTAGTTAAAAAAAGAAAAGAACAGGAACATTTATATTTTTCTAAACAAAATTTTAAAATGTTTGTTTGTAAAACTGGAACAAGAACCAGAATCGATAAATATTGGGGTTCAACTCCCTGTTTTAAACAGTGTGTGCATCCAGCATTATTAACATGGCATAATGTCGACCTCAGTGGTCTTGGGGTAAAATGCTCGCCTCAGGATCCTTTCTTTGTGGGTTCAAACCCATCCGGGTCAAAGGTTTTCTTGAACAATAAAAATCTGTAACACAACTCCCTTTAGAGGGAAAGTCAAGCAATAGGTCTCATGTAGATTGTGACATATAAAATAGCCCTGAAAGGTATGTGAAAATACCTTATTCACTGCAAAATTGATAGGGTCTTTCACTCTTACTCATAGAAATTCTCATATGCTGATACAATTAGTTGTTTCATAAAGGGTACGTTAAATACCTCAAATAAATAAAACATGACAGGCTTTCAGCCATTGCCAAGAGAACTAATTTGTCAATATTAAGGGTTTATCTCTTACCTTTGAGGGTCTCCAAGGGTTTTTATTTAAATCCTTGTTGGAGACTTGAAGTGAGATATATTGGGCAGAAGTAAAAGTGGTTCAAAGCTCACTATAATCTGAATGTCACAGATGCTAATAATACGGATGTGTTGAATGTCTGGAAACACAATAGAGTAGACTAAATTTTTTACATGAAATGGGCAATGGAGAAGCATGATAATAATTTTTGTGTAAGCTGAGTCATGAATACTCATAAAGGGGCACACTTAACAATTTCAAAAATGGGATTTTAATGAAGTTATATACTTGAATACAGTTCTGGCAGACTACTACCACCACCACCACCAGAAATAGCAATGACAATGAAAATAATGATGAGGATGATGATAATGATAGTGATAGTAATAAAATAATTTATTTTTTTCTATACCTTCTGTGAAATATCTAATTTCAGTCTTGCAAATTTTTTTTTAAATGCAGTTTTCGTTCAAAAGACAAGGTCTCAGTAGAATTATTTAGCAAAAAATCAACTGAACCAAAAAGTCATGGTTGATGTCTACAGCGTCTCCCATTTTTTTCTACGGTATATACACCAAATCCTAAAACATTACTCATCTATATTATAATACGAAATTTAAAACAACTGAATAAAATAATAAAATTCAAGTCACAATCACAAAACTAAACTAATCTACACTGAAATAAACATTTGAAACACGCTATATATATTCATAATGTAACTCTTAATAGTAGGGGATAGCCGGCTCACCGATCATCTTCAGTGGCTGAGATGAATAGCTGTGCCTGCATTACCCTCTATAGTGCCCCGCAGGCCTGAGTCTCCATGTGTGTTAGGCGGAAAAAAGGTATCAGCTTAGCATGCCAAAAGGAACTGACACATTCGCTTTGCACGCTTGTTAAAATTTCACTATACTTTAAAGAATGATCATTTAAATATAAATTTTACATCTGTTTTATGTAAAGGGACTCTCTTTTTTCAAAACCTTTTGGGATAGCTGAGCTTATCTTATCCTGCCTATTGATGCTTTAGATACACAGATGAGATACAGGGTTCTTTCGAAAAATCATGAAAATTTTTCTAGAACTGTTCAATGACTTTTCAAGGTTTTTCTACAATTCCTCCAGGACATGTGTATAAAGTAATCATGGCAAAATACACATCATTACATATTTTCTTTTATTTAATGCAGGCTCCTAACTCCTCTACACCAGCACCTTTCCAAACCTCTTATTATTTTTAATGTATTCCATGACACGAGTTATTCAAATAATTAAAACACAACATAAGCTCACTTGCAAATAATCATTGGTGAAATGTGGGTTTCCTCTTTTACAGTAATGAATTAATGAATGGGGGATGGATGTTGTGTTTTTTCTAGATATAATTTAGTTTATAAGTCGTATTCAGATATAAGCAGTCAGCTTAGAAAGTGCACGTTAACTACCCCAACTCTCTCTGAACATATTGTTAATGCCATAACTAGGCCTGGTAATTTGCACTTGAGGAGGGACCCTGACCACTGAAGACTCAAAAAGTTAATTTTTTGTGTACAGTCAAATTTATACAGCTATTTTTGGTGGAAGTCTATCCCTTTACTGAATAGAGCTGCAGTCTGAAACAACTGACTTAATTACTGACTTAATTATCTTTTATAAAATGCACTGCTTGAAATTACTGACATGAGGGGTAGATTTGAAGAATTATTGATGGAAGGGTGACCTGGTGGTCTAGGGGTAAGGTGTCAGACTTCTGTGCTGGCGGCCGGGGTTCAATCCCAGGTACCGGCACAGATTTATCTGATTACCAAACCCTTCCTTCACCTCTGACAAGACATCTTGTGAATGTGGGGAATGCCAGGCCGCCACCGTGGTTCGGATTCCACGTTAAACTGTAGGTCCTTCATTTCATCTCACAATCACCCTATCATTACACATTAGCGTAAGTGCGTATAACCCGAACGGGTAGTAAGTCGCGGTGCTAATAATAATAATAATAATAATATTGATGGAAGAATCGGAAAGAAGTGAAAAAGGGGGAATTTCAAGCATAATGGTTGATAAAAGAGTTTGAAAAGTTAAAACTTACAGAAATTCGGAAGGAAGCAGAATATTTTTGTGAAAATTTTTCTGAAGATATATCTCCATTATCATTATTATGTTAAACAATTGGCTGATTTGTTAATAATTGACAATGCTTCACTATCTTCAAGCTATCTTGATGTATGCACAGCAAGTTTCAAGTATTTAACAGTTCCAGTGACTGTAGCCAAGGAGGAACGATTATTCTCAAAATTGAAGGTGAGCAAAAACTATCTGCATAGCTCAATGAGACAAGAGTGACTAAATGGTTTGGCTTTGCTGTCCATCCAACATGAAATAGCTCAAAAAATATATTTTAGAAAGTCAATAGATGATTTTACATCAATGAAGACAAGGGAGAAAAGGTTTGAATTTTAGTCGACTGAAGAATCTATTAGAATACCTACTGTAAATAAGTTATTTTTTTTAATTTTCTTGAGTTTATTGCATTACAAAATTCCTAAATCTATAATATAAAACAGGTACTCAAATCGATTACAATTCATGCCATGTTTATTTCATGCACTGAGTAAAATAGGTCATTAGAACAAACCAGATCATACAATCTGGATCATAGATTTAACAATATAGTTTTCTCAATGTAGGAAACTAATGTTTAAAGTACTGCTGAGTGCTAGCCGTATATGAAATATTTTCTTACAGGAGGCCACACTTCCATGATCTGCCCTAGGGCCTCAGAGGACTACGTTATGGCACTGCATATTGTGCATGATAGTTTATGTTATGTAAATTACAAAACAAAAATATGATTTATAAATATGACAATGATACAACTTAGTTTTATATTAATGAATGATTCACTAGCTTGATGACAAATTTAAAGGGTTTTAAAGGGATTCAGACACCTTATGAATTTCTTAAGTTATCTTGGAAATTTAATGTACTGACTTAGTCCTGTTCCATCCTTTTCTACTTGTTTTTTCTCCTGATTTACTGACCTGTGTGCTCATGTAATGAGGATGGAAAATGAGAGGATGCCAAAGAAAATGTTAGCAATGAAGTATCTAGGAAAAATATTACAAGGGAGGCCAAGAAAGAGTTGAGGAGCAGATAACAGAAAATGTTTGAGTGAAAGGATAAAAATGGAAGAAATTAAAGGAGGAAGAATGGTGGAAGAATAGATGGAGACTTTTACGAAACTGACTCGGCCACAAGCTGGAAACGGTTGATAATGATTCACTGACCTGTTTAAAAAAAGAGGGACCAACAAATCTCCAGGACAACCTAAACAATTCCAGGAAAAGATTGGGAAAATGAGAAATTCCATAACATATCCAGGCCTGGAAGAAATATTTTAAAATTACAGGTTTTCCATGATGCGTAGTAAACCTGAATTGAATTAAATATTGCCCAATAATTTTCATATTACACAAAATATTATATCTTATATCTCATTAATTTTTACTAAATTTAGAACCAAGTGTTTTAAAATAATTATATGGCAGACATAATTAAATGGCAAATTGTTTGCATATTGTGGCACTCTTTTTGAAGGAATCATTTAAATATGTATTCATATATATTAAAGTAAATCTACTAAGATAAGTAATTTTCAAGTTTATTTAAATTCTGCTTGTGTTATTTTAAATTACCATGATCCATATTATTGGACTTCAGATGTCCCTCTCATCACGCGAGTGATTGGTTATGATAAATAGTCAACACAAAAATATAAAAAGTGAATTGATTTTAACATGGGTGAGATAGGAATTACTCCAAAAGGAAATAGGTAAAGAAAAACCTAAAACAAAATAGGTAGAGAAAAACTTAAAACTTGTAAATGAATGCAATTTTAATTTATTTATTTAATTACTACAATGCTATAGGAACAACTACAGTCAATCTTCAATCCCCTGAAATTTGTAAACAGATGCAATTTTTAATCAATCAATCTAATTACAATGCCACAGGTACACTTACTCAGTCTTCAATCGCATGATAAATGAACTGAATCTGGGTGAATCTGGATTACCAGTCTCCTGCTCTCGTTAAGGCCCTTCAGATTGTAGGCTCTTACTCTCCTGGAGGCCCTTGGATGGTAGGATCTTGCTCTCTGGGAGGCCCTGGGATGATAAGATCTTAATTTCGTGAAAGCCCTCAGTCGTTAAGCTGACAGTTTTCAACTCTTTCTATGAAATGGTCAAGACTCGGCTGACAGGCAGCATTCTTCCCCTCGCTAATGAGCTCTTTGTAGCAAGCCAAAGAACTCTAAATCTCTCTGGCTACCTTGACGCTTCTATCCATGCTATGTCCATTCTCTTCAATGATTCTAATTGCACTGTCAATGTGCTTACAAAATTCAGCACTTTGTTTTGTTGAAAGTTGTTTGATAGGCTCACCAACACAGGGCTCTTCCTCTTCATAATTTATTATGTTCTCCATTTATAGAAGATCTTACATTAGTGACTTGTCTCAAGTGGGATTGGATCAATTCATCCACATTTGCTTGGTCTGGCCTAAAATCCAATATCTCTTGACATGCCAACAATGTCAGGTATTGGATTGGAAAGCTCATGTTCAGGATCAAAATCACGATAACCAGAAACTTCAGGCCAAATATATTTTGTTTGAATCCTGTTATAGTGAAAACGCATAAAGTGAGATTGTGTATAACAAAGGATACCTGTAATACAAACACTCAAATCAAATAAAAATTAATTAACTAGAACTTTATTTGAGTAAACATTTAAGATTATTACTACCCGCATCCATGGAGTGGGGTTGGGAGTTCACGGACTGGCTGTCCAGTTCATCTGAGGGAGGGAAGTCAAAGGGTTTAAACATGGACATGCCTGGTAGAGGGATCGGGGGGACACTCCAATATTTAAGGAAAGTTATCCTTAAATTCAATAGAGTATATATTGATTCATTTGAATAGTATTGTATTAGTAAATTATTTTATTTGCAAGCTCTTAACTTTTTCAGATAATTGCAGCAATCTTGTGAATGCTAAGAATAAAATAGTGGTGTGTGTTGGTGGTGTTGTTTAATGTTTTGTGAATAAATTAGTTTATGTAATACATACGAGTATGTCATATTTGCTAATGTGTTTGTTTGTAAAAGTGAACTTGATATAAATCAGGAGACATTATTTTAGGCTTCTTTATGGCAAGGAAAATAATAAATAATTTTGAAATTTTGAATAAATCTTTTCAAGGAAGAAAAATGAGTACTTACGAACATATACAGGCCATAGAAATAGTGTCTTCAAGTTTACAGAGACTCAGAGAAAATTATGAGTTTTTTTTAATTCGGGGAGAAGCTAACAAAATCATTGTTACCAACAACCTGCAACCTCTTTCTTAGCCAAGACTGAATAAACCACCAATGCGTAAAACAGGTCCTGTTACAGCGTTCACTTCTACTTCAGTCAAGGACTACTTTCGCCATGAGTATTTTGCCATTATAGACACAACTGTTGGAAGTCTAAGGTCAAGATTTGATCAAGAAGGACTTGATCGCATGAGAAAGTTGAAAATGAGTCTTTTAAAAGGATAAATAAATCCAGTACTGAAAATGTATCCTGAAGTTAACGAGAAAGATTTTGAAATTGAACAAAAAAGGTTTTTTCTTTTAAGTACACCTACTTGTGTTGAAGATGCCCTAACCACATTTTGAGGGCTATCTTCTGAAGTGAGAGCAATGATCAGTAATGTTGAGGTTCTGTGGCGTATACTGCTGGTTTTTCCAAGCTCGTCGTGTGAGGTGGAAAGATCATTTAGTATGTTATGCCTTAAAATGTATTTGAGGAACAATATAACAAAGAGGCCCATTAATCGTGTGGCTGTATGTCACATGCATAAAGATATATTGGACAAGATAAGCATTCATAATATTATGAACAAGTTTATTGTAGTTAATGAACAAAGAAAGAGAGTATTTGGTGAAGCCTAAGCTAATTTAAAATAAGTGCTTCTTCATCTTAATATAAATGTATTTTATATGCCATATAAGTATTTTACTTATAAGTAAGTTGTGTTGTCAGTATGATAGACTAAATATAGTTCCTATTATTTATTTTATACAACATTACTCCAGGTAGGGCTATAGTTATTTAAAATGTTGAACAACTAAGAAAAAGTTATTTTAATCTGAAGTAAAGACATTTTTTGAGATTGACAATAATGTTCATATGAAACATTTAAATTGAATATGAAACTGAGTTTAAGAGTATTGCTAGTGTAGGCTTTGTTTAGACTAAGTTTATAAACAATTATTACTAGTAAGTGTCAAATCACTTATAATATTTTGCATCCCCGTCCTCCCCAAAGTCTGAAAGCCAGGCATGCTCATGGGTTTGAATCCTGGCCAGATGAACTTAGGTTGATCTGTCCTAAATGCATGTACATTGTGTACACCCTCTAAATTTTTCCTTCCTCATTAGCATGTTTAAGAAGTATAACTCGGAAAATTAAGTAAAATGGAATGTAAAGAAAACATAAAAATTGTTTATTAGACCTATTATTCAAAGGTTGAATATGAACACCCTAATTAATTCATATGGTGGAAAAACAACTTCATTGACCCACATACAACTTTAGACATAAAGAGCTATGCTATAATGCTATTTGGAATATTGTATAAGTTCAGTAATCCTTTTCATAATGACAGTTATTTTGTTTCAGATGAAAATTAACACTCCCCGTACAAATTATGACACAGCCATGCTTCAATTTGAACAACTCATAAACAACAAATGCTTTCTTCTCACATTTATAGAAACATTGGAGGCACAAAAGTCATTCAACATAAGAGACAAGTGAGTGTTCAACAATTATTGTTTTTTCAGTCATTTAATATATTTGCACAGAGAATAGGAAGAAACCATGTTTTGATAGCAAATGTTCTAAACTAATAGGGAATACAAATTACATTTCTTAGAAAGGCCTAGGGAATCGAGCGTAAACATATCTAACAATGCAAAAAGAAAGGCCAGTACCATATTCAGGAACAAAAAGAGAGAATTTAAATTTCAAATATAGCAAGTTTGAACAAAATAGTAAAAATAATTATATTAGGAAACTTTATTTAGTCATTAAAGGGTACAGAAAAGACTATCAGGCTAGGGTCAATTAAGTGAATGATGAGAATAGAAGTCTGGTGGCAGATACATACATTGTTTTGAGTGGATGGAACAACCACTTCACACGTATTTTAAATGTTCTTGACACATCTAAGTTGGCTGAGGTTATCAACATCCATACTGCTGAACCATCAGTTCCAGAATCGAGTATTAGTGAAGTCATAGAGGCTATTCAGAAGTTAAAGAACCATAAACCTCCAGGCATAGATTCAATTCCAGCAGAGTTTTTTTTTTTGCATTGCGTATTACTATCTGCTTGGGTTACACGCTTATGTACTAATTATGCTAATGCTTTTAGAGATGAGGAAGCCTCTATGGATATGAACTGTACCTGCATTTATGTGGAGGAATAGTGTAAAACAATTTTGGTAAAACCACCCTCAGTACACCTGACCAAGATTCGAACATCAATCTTCACATCTTCGGCATTCTAGTCTACTGCGAGAGTAGAGCCTTAGAATATGTAGCCATCAAAGTGGGTTCCAGCATAGTTAGTAAAGGAAGGAGGGGAAATGTTGGTAGTAGAAATTCAGAAACTTCTCTGTTCCACATGGAACAATGAGGTATTATCACAAGAATGGAAAGAAGGTATTATTATACCTATTTTCAAAAAGGGATATAAAATCAGATTATAATAATTATAGAGGAATCTCAATACTACCAACATGCTATAAAATCTTATCCAACATAGTTTTAATGTGATTGATTCTATTTGCTGAGGAAATAATTGGAGCTCATCATTGTAGATTTTGACGAAATAGATCAACAACCTTTTTGGTCTAGAAGATAGATATAAAAATTATTCTGTAGTAAGATCCGATAATTCATTTTGTTTAATAATATTACTTTTTGTGAATCTCTACCTATATTTATCTATTATGGCAGGTATTAACTTAATATTGAAAATATCATTGCACATATTCTAGTTTTTTTCTTTATTACTTATTTGTTGAGGATATTTTGTCTTCTTGAAAGAGAAATGAATTAAGTCTATTTTTGGTAATGACTAATGATAAGTGCATCAATATCTTTTGCTCATATTAAGAATCCTTTCAGATTCATTTTCTAGGTGTATATATTTGTGATACTTTGAAATACCCTCATAATTTTGTAAATAGAGTTGTGTGCTTGGAGAAGAGGAGTATAATTATTTTTGAACTGTGTAGTATTATTTCGTGAGTAGATTATATGTGAACCTTGGACTTATTAACTTTATTAAATTTCTAAAGTAAATTTACTAATGTTAAGGACGATAGTAATTTTGAAATGATCTTTTATATTAACCTTTCATACACATAGTTAACTTTTAATATATTCTCAAAATACGTCTATCGTATTTATTTTTTAGACCATCATACATGGTTTAATCTCTTTTATTTTATATATATATATATATATATAATAAATTAACACCTAAAATGTATTTATTGTTTTTTTCCTTATGCTATGGTAAACTGATTTCACGTTTTAAGAATACCCTTAGCTTATTTATTTATTTATGTTTGAGTTGCTTTGAGATTTATGAGATGAGGGCACAAGGATGACCGTCTGGTAACTTTTTCCGCAACCGTGTGAGTTGCATGCACTTGTTGTCAGTTCTCAAATGATTGAATCTGATTTCATTCAAACGACTCACTCTGATTGTTTAAATTTTCTGCTTCTATTTGGGTCTTTTGTTTAGTTGGATAGTTAAGGTGGTTTCATTTTTATTTACTATGGCCCTATATATCGTGCTATCAATAAATAATCAAAATAACAGAAAGGTTAGGTAATCAGTGTCCATTTTTCAATTATAAAACATAGCTACTAATAGTTTGACAAGCTTATAAAAATTACAAGGGGTGGAGGCATCAGAGAAATCGATACGCAGGACGTCAACCATATAAGCCCGTGGCCTGGTTTCAACATATAGATTCTGATTTTGATGAAGTGTTTAATGAGGATGCATCAATCAAAGAACGAAACAGAAAACTTACAGGAGAGTGATTTTTTAACTCTGTCAAATAATGAAAAAATGTTGAAATTGTGGTTGGTGTATTCTTCTTTCAAGGAAGTGCTTTACTGCCTTTTGTTGCAGACTATTTTCAGACACAAATCATTCATATTTTAATTCCATGAATGGATTCAACATGTGGTGAAAATTTAATCCTAGAATATTCGAGCATGAATCCAGTGTAGACCATGTTCAGACTTTCACACAGTGGAGCGAGTTAGAAATTAGAATCTGGTGTGGAGCAACAATTGATCAAAAGGAACAAGAAGAGGTTAAAAATGAAATGAAGAAGTGGAGGGAGATACTATCACGATGGTTGGAAATCATTATATTCCTAGCTAAACAGAATTTGACCTTGCGGGATCATCGAGAAGGAATGTATTATGAAACTGATGCTAAATCTAAATCATTGGCAAATAAAGGAAATTTTTTAGAATTATTTAATTTGTTGGCGAAATATAATCCAGTGCTACGTGAAACATTTTCTAAGAGTCAAGTTGGGGAAGAAGTTTGCTAAATCCTATATGTCGCCTACTATTCAGAACGAGTTTATAGAAATTTTGGGAGAAAAAGTGAGAAGCAAAGTTATCAAGCAAGTAAAAGATGCCAAGTACTTTTATATGATATTTGACATCACTCCTGATATTTCTCATAAAGATCAAACGAGCCAAGTTTTGCGCTACCTTATTATAAATGAAATTAAAGTGAAGGTAGTGGAACCATTTGTTGGCTTCATTGAAACTAAAGGTAAAACCCCCGAGATGTTGTTGGGATGGTTGGACAATATACTGGCGTTCAGAGACATATCAAGGAACAAATCACATGCTGAATCTGGCGAATGTACATGCAGCTCCGGTTGCTGTGAATTTTATTACCCTTTTGGAACTTTGGAGCGTTTGTTCACGTTTTTCTCTCACTCAACCCATTGCTGGGATATTCTTACTTCATTCACTGGTAAAAGTGTCAAGACAGTAGTAGAAACTTGATGCAGTGCAAGGGGAGAAGATGTGTTATAAAAAATATTCAAAAATCTTAAGTGCTATAGAACAGTTAACTGGTGAAGAAGAAGATACAGTTACCAGGTCAGAAGCTTGCGTTCTGCTAGTCCTTTCTATGTTTCTTGGACTGTGAGAATCCATCCTTCTAAAAATTAACAACACACAGGCCTAGCTTCAAACAAAATGATTGAACATACAACAATGTAATATAAAATTCGAAGCTTTAAAAGGATTTTTTACTGAAAATAGTGATGAACTATTTAACAATTCAATTGCTTATGCCAAGAAATTTGTGATGATCTTGGGATAGTCGTGGAGCGTCAACGCCGATGTAAAGAGAAAAAACTAATGGCTAGTGAAGAATCACAAGATGCTGAATTGGCATACAGAACTGAGTTGAGGAGAGAAATGTTTTTCTTTGCTGGACAAAGTGATTGAAGAAACTACTCTCAGATTTCAACTGCTTCATGTTCCTTCTGATAAATATACCTTCCTCTCTCTGTCAAATTTTTTGAATGACAAATATAAGGGTCAACTAAATAATTATTATGATGTCATTAATAAGGAACAGTTCCTCGTTGAGAGGAAAATACTTCAGAGTGTTATTTCTGTTGCTGCTACGCATAGTGAAACAGGCTTGGAAGAAAGGTCCTCTTGAACTTTTGCAGTTTATTCAAAAATACACTCAGTTCCAAATACGACTACGAATTTTCCTCACATTTGCTTTTAGGGGAGTAATTTTTTCTAGATTAAAATTGATCAAAAATCACTTGAGATCTACAATAAGAACCTTGCGGTTAAGAAATCTTGCAATGCTGTCTATAGAAAAGCAACTCATAGATAAAATATTATTATTAATATTAATAGCACCGCGTCATACTAACCGTTCGGGTTATATGCACCTTCGCTAATGTGTAATGGTAGGGTGATTGTGAGATTAAATGGAGGACCTACAGTTTAACGTGGGATTCGAACCACGGTGGAGGCCCGGCCAGATAAAATTGACTTCAACAATATCATCAACAATTTTGCTTACAGAAAAGCAAGAAAAATAGCATTGTAGAGTGTTGAAAATAAATTGTTCACTTCAGAAACATGGTGTCTTACATTTTTTCCCCCTATACAATGTTTTGACTTTTTTGTCGAAGGATGTTGTGTATTGAGAGGGGCAGAAACTCGGGGACTGCCCCGGGCAGCACAAACTCCAACTACATCACTGCCTCCACTTCTTTCCATATTGGACCTCTCTCATCTTCTTCTACTACTTCTTCCTGCTCCTCTGTTTCACTCTCATTCTTTTCCTCTTCCGGGTTGAATATTTTCTCAAAATATCTCATCCATGGCTCCTTTTCTTCCTCTCCTCTATTCAATATTCTTCTTTCATCTATCATTCTAACTTTTTGTCTTTTATCTCTCCTACTGTTTCTTACTTCCTTCCATGTTCCGTTTCAGCATTTCTGTCCACTTTTGCATCCAATCCCACATGGCTTCCCCTACAACTTGCTTTGCTCTTTTTTTCTGCTCCTTGTATTCTTCCTATGTTTCCTCATTCCTATTCTTAAAAACTCTTTCCGAATGTTTTATTATTCTCCTCTACTGCCTCCTTCGACCTGTAGATCCACCACGATGTATCCTTCCATTTCCTATTATTACTTCACCTCTGACAAGACATCTTGTGGGGAATGCCAGGCCTACCACCGTGGTTCGGATTCCACGTTAAACTGTAGGTCCTTCATTTCATCTCACAATCACCCTATCATTACACATTAGCGTAAGTGTGTGTAACCCGAACGGGTAGTAAGACGCGGTGCTAATAATAATAATAATCTTAACCATTTCTCATTCAACCTCTACACTTTGTATCGCATCCTTGGGTATTAATCTTCTTTCCTTTCTTAGGTACAGCTCTCTTTCATCTTCATTTTTTAGCCTCCACACTCTTATTCTTCTTTCTCGTCTAACTACCTTTTTCCTATATTCCCATCCCCTTATGTCTGCCAACAACAACCTGTGAGCAATATTTAAAGACACGCTTGGTATTACCTTGATGTTTACAGTCTGCCTTTTCATTTCTTCATCCATGATAAAATAGTCTATCACTGACTTTTGCTCCCCATCCCAAGTGTATTTAGTGAACTTGTGACTTTCTCTTTCCTTTTTATACCAGCTGTTTGCCACTTTCATTTTATTTCTTGCACATAACTCCAACAGCCTTCTACCCTCCTCGTTTCTCTCTCCCCATCCTTCCTTTCCTAACACAACCTCAAAACCTACTATCTCTTTTTCTACTTTTTCTTCTTCTGTGCACCCATGATTTACTCTTATACTTTAATCACCACATTTCATTATAAATTGTTGTATTTTAATTATTAATTGTAGACCATGCACTATGCATTGTCTACCATAAGTTAACCACTATGCATAAATATAAATCTTTTCAAAACTAAGATCAAATTACAAGTGACAGGTTACTCCTGTGTATTTTGTACTTGTTAACAAAACTGTGAATGCATAAAATAACTGAAAATATACTTAAATTTAATATGCAAATGCTAATTGAAATAAGCATTATATAGTGTAACCTAACTTACCAAACAAAATTGTGTTGTTAGCTTAGTACCAAGAAACAAAACTAAATAAACCTAATTCACACATAAAACCATAAAATAATTGAAAACATGCTATGTAACTTTGAACCTTTAGCTGACAATATAATAATGCAAAAAATTAGCACATTACATTTTCTAATTAAACTGTATCTTTATTATTCAAGTTTATTTCCATCCCAAAACACTCATTGCCAAGGAGACTTACAAAGAATATGTATGTATTAAAAGTTAATTTATTTGAATTGTCTAAAATTAGGACACAAAGGTAACTCTGTAAGTTGTTGGTTTTTTTGACATTGATTCGCTTGATGATAGATGCAGGATGGTATATAGCGTACATTCTTTCCTGAAAAATAAGGACAAAAATGTTACAGCTATTTTTAAATAACTACCACTTTAAAAAATCCATCATCTGTAAACTAACCTCAAATTATTTTTCAATTTTTAAAAGGATTTCATTCTTACTTACCACATAAAAGCTTTCCTGTCCATTTTTGACAAAAACATTAGATGTATATTTGAAAATATTTTAATTTTAAAAATCATCTTCAATAAACTATCTTTAATTTGAGATATGGAATCAAAATCGAAAATCTTTGATCTATGACATTATAGAATCCAAGTATCAAATTTGAAGAAAATCTATCAAACCATTTCTCTGTAGCCTCCGGTATGGAAAAGATTTTAAAATCAACTTTATTGATTTCAAGGGAAGATAGTAGTAGTGATGGTTATTATGATGTTGATGATGTTGATGATATTGATGCTGGTGGTGGTGGTGATTGTCTAGGGCTTGAAAATGTTCATGATTATAAAACTGGGTATATCACGATGAGAAACTAAAAACAGCTCCTTAGTAAATAAATGGTGATACTAGTGTGTAGGTCCGCAATTATATTATATTCAATATTAAATGCACTACATAATTAATTTGAATTCCACTGGGAATAATATCAAAGTCTTATTTTGGGTTTGAGGGGAGGTGGTACAGTTTTAAATTTAGACTCTAAAGCCTAAGCTTCTACAACATTGATCACTCGACATTTTATGTATATATGTGTGTGTGTGTGTGTGTGTGAGCGAGAGAGAAGTAAAATGTAATAGTAATGAGTAGTTTACACATAACAAGCAAAAATATAAAAATATATAAAGTCAAATATTCTAAAATTAAGTGTTAAAATTTATGAAAACAAACTAGTGCATGTGGTGGATTTTTGTGTCATAAACTCATTGCTAGCTGACTTTGTTTTTCAGCATTACCAACTGTCTGGATGCTGCTTTTAGATATAGTTTTCTTACAATTCATTAGAGCCCCAGGATATTACATTTAGTGAACCAAATATTGGATCTTAAGATTGTACAGGGAGTGAAATTATAGTACAAGCAGCATCCAGACAGTTGGTAATGCTGATAGAACGAAAGTCAGTTAGCATTGAGTTTATGACGCATAAATCCATCACAGGCTTTAGTTTTGTTTTTTCCATAAATCTTAACACTTAATTTTAAAATATTTGACTATATATATTTTTATATTTCTTTTTGTTATGTGTAACTACTCATTACTATTAATGTTGCTTCTTTATCTCATATATTATCTAAAACTACAAAACACAGCTTAAACCTGTGTTTATTCTACTGTTGGTTCCTGTTCATTAAATTTCAAGTGTTATACATTTTGTTATGATTCAATACATTAATTGGGTTTACAGTTTGTTTTTAATGACAGTCATTACCTATTTAGTATTGATAATCCTGTCCTTAGGCTAGTTAAGAAAGAAGTACCGGTAATTTAAAGCCAGGAGCCTTTGATACAAGGTGACTATTAATGTTTGCCAGAGAAAGTAAGGCTTGATAATACTGTACTGTACACTCTTTCCTCACCCTCACTATCTATTTGACAAACCACACACAAAATATGTCAATATACAAATAAATATTGGTTTATTGACTTTAAAGGGCAACATTTTAGAAAACATTCTAAAAACTTCAAAACACGTTACAAAGAACACATTTCTGATTTCAAATACAATAGAAACAAATCAAAGTTTGCCGAACATCTTAAATATTCTAACCACCAACCAAGACCCATTGAACAATGTCTCAAACCCCTTTATTTCGCTCACAAAGGACCCATGTTAAACACTGCTGAGAATGTTTTCATTCATGCAGCTACTCTTCAGAAAAAACCCATTCTTAATGAACAACTCCAATCATCCAACCAAATCTTAGTTAACACATTAAAACGGCTACCTAAGCATATTAAAGTATCTAACCCGTCATCCTGCTCTACCCTCCATCGTAGCTAAATGGCCCGTTCGAGCCGGAGCCGAGAAGATGTAGACCACTCTCTCTTCCTTAATCCCATCCATTTTTCCGGTTATTTTACTCTCTTACATCCCTTTTTTCAAACATTATCCCACACTCCATCATTCAACTATTTTTCTAATCAGGTTGGCTGTACTGATTTTTTAACTTTCTTTTTTATCATCGCCCCTCTCCACTGACTTCAGTCCGCTTCCTAAGTTCGATCTCATCGTGTCCCACCACCCTTCGGAGTAAGTTTTTCTTTTTCTTTCTTTTTCAATTTTAGTCCAATTTACTTCATAAAATTTTTTCTCACGTCCCTACTTAACATTGCTTTTATATATTTTATAGCAAGTCTTTCAATTTTAATTTCAGCTCCATGATTATGGTGCGTCCAATTGTTAGCACCGAAACATGTCGGTAAAATAGAACTTCTGTAGACATCATCAGTACAGGAATATCAATAACAAAGGAGTAAGGGAAGTCAATCCCAACAACAAGACTGTGATAATTTTTACATATATTTATATTCATTTCATGTTATTAATGTTTTTATGAACTTAGATTTAGATATTTTAAATTAAATGAGTTTAAAGTTTCTAATTCTATTAAACTAATTTTAAGTGTATTTTAATTAGTCAACACTTATATGTATTTCCTATTAACTATATTTATTTATACTTTTTATACTTTTAATTTGACCTGCATTTCATTTAAATATGCCAACTATGTTTGTACACAGTATTTTTAGTCCACTTTCTATCCCATATCATTGTTTACTTTAGTATATTGCTCAATCTCTGTTATTAAACTGATTACACATTTACATCATTTTCGTCTATTCAACTTTTAGTATTCATTCAATTCTTATTGTAGTCTTTGTTATTATAACATTTAAAGGGCAAGTTTTATACTGAATGAGAATATACAATTAACATTTGGAGTCCTCAGGCTTTGCTTGCCCTGGCAACCACCCATGAGCCCCCCATGCAAATATCCATGAGCCCCACCCCTGTTACTACACAAGGCTCCTCTACAAAAATCAATGAGGCTTACCTTTGAAACAACCTTTTAAGGCCCTGATGAAATAATCTGTGAGCCCCCCGCCCCTTCCCCCCCATACATCAATGATTCCTCCATCAGCTAGAAAAAGTTACCATATACACATTCACCAATCATATGATCTGCAAGACCATATGTTGATTTGTTGTTTTTTTAGGTAGTCAGAACATTCATACAAACAATTTATTATAAATTATTAAACATTTATACATGATTGTAACACAAACTTATGAAAATAACCATTTGGTTGTTTCTTTTTTGTGGAAGCAGCATCTATGGTTCACTTAAAAATGCTTTTCAAACGAGAGCTGCTTAAATGCGGCATGCTCTTCTGAAATAAAGATGGTGAATAATTTTAAACAGAGGCTGTTGGTGACATCATACAGACCATCAAGCTGGTTGTGTCCTTATGCTGTTAAAAAAATAGTTTGGAACTAATATTTTGTATGTTATTAGTAAGCAAATAATTATTTTTGTGTAGGTTGACATTTGTCACTTTCAGTCAATATGTGCAATAAAGAGTCTTCTGCTAGCTGTCAGAAACCAACTTTTCTATGGTGGTTTTCCGATACATACAAACACTTAGATAAATACAAATGCACACATTGAATAATAGCTGGAAAGACTTAGAAAACGAGCACAACACATTTTTATATTGGGTTTGAAAGTGTGATATACTAATGATCTATTTGAATGACTGATATAATGTATAATGAACTATCTTTATAAAAGAAGTTTGTATTTTTTTAGCCGGCTTAAGTAATGCATACACACAAAATGTTATTCAACTCTATTTGGATTAGGTTTGCACTTTATTGTAAACATTCTCAAGTATTTATATGTAAATACACATGCACATTTTACCATTAGATGGATAAGAGTTTACTACCCCAATACCTACTGATTCTCCCAGATTCTCAAAAATTCCACAAAAGATGGTTTGAGTTGGCTCTTAACATTTGAAACTATATTGTGCTTCGCCCAGAAAGCAAGCTCATTTAATAATTTTCATTTAATTGAAATGCATCACTACACCTATTTTAAACCCATTCTGGAAACATATTGGACTAAATTTTCATAATGTATTAATATCAAACAAATATTGTATCAATAAATATGTTTGACAGCATTTTAAATATTTCACTTATAAAAATGCAGCCTATAGCCCATTTTAATGTGAGGTTTTTAGAGCTCTATGAAGAGTATCCTAAATATAAATCACTAAAATAATTACTGAAAGGTTTGAAACTACCACACAATTGATTGGTAGTTAAAATATCAGAAATATAAAAAATTGCACCATAGTCACATGTTTGTACTAATATATATAATCATTGATTACTGGAGCTATATCCAAACAATTTCAACTATAACTTTATTATTTATTTCAGGGTCAATGTAGCATCTCTTCTAATGGTTGTGCTAATGGGGAAAATGGAATATGCAACTGATATTCTAAAGGCGCTTCTTTTAAGACTCATTGATAAATCTGTTGGTGCAAGACATCCGCAGGTTATGCTGCGAAGAACTGAATCTGTTGTTGAGAAAATGTTAACAAATTGGATGGCTCTCTGTATGTATAATTACTTGAAGGATTATGCTGGATCATCACTGTTCTTACTCTTCAAAGCAATTAAACACCAAATTGAAAAAGGCCCTGTAGATGGTGTCACACATGATGCCCGCTATTCACTTTCAGAAGAACGCCTACTGCGAGAACAAATAGAACATGGGATGGTTGTAAGTACTACTTTTATTTCGTATTATTGAAATTAATTATATATAAGGACTGGGCCGATAATCCCTTTTGCGGACATTGCCGATACCAATATATATATATTTTTTTGCTGATATTGCCTGCTGATTTAGTTTTTTTTTATCCACTGTTACAAAATTGTAAAGTAATGTAACAATACTCAAAAACAAGAATTATCTGATTTTGCCACTTTTATACTGTTCATAATAGTAGTAGGTTTGTTGAATAAATTTTGAAATCAAGGTTTTAAATGTTAAAGTTGGTTAGCTATATTTTATTGCTAGGCCTACTGCGGTGTCATAATAAACAAGAGTGTACATAATTACAACTACATTAAAATACACATGTGATTACTGAACATAGTTATGTGCAGCTAGCCCTTAGAGTACGCATTATTACAATAATGATACGTTATATTTGACATATTTGTTGTTTTTACTGTGTGAATAAGTTATATTTATGTAAATAAAATATAGTTTAGTTAATTCAGCCAATGGAAAAAATGGTGGTTACAAAAAATATAATTAACTCAAATCCAAAACAAAAAATTATTTAAATAAAAGGCAAAATACTGTGCGCAAGCATGGGCCTCAGCTTGTACTGAAAGATTTATGTAATATTTCATATTAGGTTGGTATACAACTTTTATTCAATTAGAACTATGTTACTTGTAGCTATAATATTATGTAGTTTTAATTTTTTATATAAATCCACAACAAATAGAATCATACAGACCCACCTAATATTGTTTTTATATTGTTTAACTATGTTACTTGAGGAAATCTTTGTCTCTAATACATTTAGCAAGTATTTCATAATTTGAAATAAGCCTTAAGGTGTATGAAATTGAATGGTTTATTTTGTTTAGAATATTGGTTTTGCTGTTTATTATAAAATAAAATTTCAAACACAGAATTAAAGAATTTGTGTTTACATGCAAGAGACTCTTTTTTAATAATTTTGTTTGAATTAAGAATTATATTTTCATGACTTGGGAATTTAAAAATATATTCATAGATTTTGAATTATCGGTGTAAAATATCGACATGATAAAAAAAAAGACTATTCTTGGCCGACTGTGCCAATATCGTCCGATAAATAGGATCAATTATCGGCATCGGCCCAGCCCTAGTGTGTGTGTATGCGTGTGTGTGTTTGCGTGTGTGTGTTTGCGTGTGTGTGTTTGCATATGTGTGTGAGAAATATTTATAAATATATATGTATATATATAAGCTATTGCATTTTAGTTTACTATTGATGTGGCACTATTTAAATCACTAGGTAGATTCCACAAAATATATTAGTTTTATTTTATGACTTATTTTAAAGATTTAAATTTCTTTGCAGATATTGGAATGAAAATTTGTTGTAAAATGACATCTTATAAATTAGCCATAGTCAAACACAAAGTTGTGGTCAAATGCTAATTTTTTCAAATTTAAACTAAAAAAAAAATTCTTTAATATAAAATGTGTTTCCTTATTCATGAACACACTTATATAAATCTATAGTGGCATACATCTTTAATGTCTAGTTTCAATAGTACACTCTGATTTTTTATGAAGTACATTATTCAACTATCATATCACGCTGTCAATGTTTGTTCTAAACTAGGCTATTAAGTACCGTATATATTTTGCTTAGAATTATGTGAGCATGTGTTGTGCCGATAGTGTAACATTTTTTTATTAGTCTTATTAGATATACCTAGGTGCTATGAGAAATAATATTGCTGTGGAGTTGAAATTTTGGAAATATTGATTGAGAGTGTGGAGAGTTTATCCATTGAAGACATTTTTTTTATTATACTCAATATTAGTTTAAGCCACTTTATATTATGCTTTTGTAATGGTCTTGTGTTTTGTCATTATTGCATGGCGTATTGCTAATAAAATTCTACCAACAGGACATGTCCAATGATTGAAGGGATTGTAAGTAATGAAAATTTAGTGTTTTATTTTAAAGGATTGTACATAAGTTTTTATTCTAAAAATTCTTAATATTTTACCATCAATAACTCTGTAGTCTTATTGGAAAGAAGTTTTCATTAATATCCTTCAATCACCACTTCATATGCCCAGTAGACTTCCGACAAGCTGAGATCCATAGTGAAGGGAGAAGAAACTCACAACCACACCGTTCAGGGAGAGGTTCCATACAGGTTTCAACACATAGACCTCCACACACCTTTTGTTAATTTACTCTGTGCTGGGGTCTATGGTGATACAGGTGTGGTTGTAGAATTAATCTAGGAATCAAGGGCAATTTTGAAGTAGATGCCTCTAAAAGCAATTTGGAGTGATTTTTTCTTTATGTGGTAGTTGGGGTTTATTACCTCTTTCTCCTATACACAATCAAATAAATAATTATTTCTTACATTTTTATGTGTGACACATTTCTTACACGTCATCTGGGCTATCAACAAATTGCACTATTATAAGAACAAAGGAAATGGAAGGTGCAAAACACATGGGAATAGATACAGTCAACTCTGCTTATAATGAACCCCTACAAACTCAATAATTTGGTTTATTTTATCCAAAGTTCACTAAGACTGAAACTTTTCCCCTGTTACCTTAAGTGAGAGGTGTAGTGACAAATAAAACAATAAATAAAAAAATTTATAACTAAGCTTATGAGTATGGTTAAATCTATATTTAAGTTTAAATTTTCTAGAGTGTAGTATTGAATTAAGACATGGAGAAGTACTTTCCCCATTAATTTTTAATCTAGCCTTAGGACTATGCTATTAGGGTAATGCAAGAGATAAGGGAAGGGTTGACATTACAATACTTCTATTAGGAAACAGAGATGATTCAGTTTTGTTTGGGAATAGTAAGAAAACTGTTGCAAGAAATGCAGAAATTTTATTAAAAGCTAGTCAGGAAATAGGTTTGAAAGTGAACACTGAAAAGCGTATGTGATCACACAGAGAGCACATATTATGATAATTTTAAGATAACCATGAACAACATATCATTTAAAATGGCTATTTAGGAACAATCTTAACTAGCCAGTACGATATTAGAGTGGAAATTAGGAAATAATACATTTGGAAAAATGCATGCTACCACTTGGTCATTAAGTTGTTAACCTCTTGCTTGCTGTAATTGAATTTAAAACTAATAATATACAAAATAGTAGCTTGACCGGTTATTCTTTATGGCTGTGAAACATGGTCTTTTGCCTTACATGATGAAAATGAATTTAGTGTGTTCAAAACAAACTGCCTATAAAGATATTGGGTCCAAAATGGGATGAAGATACCGAGGTGGGAAGAAGGTTACATATCAATGAGCTACATAACATGTACTGATAACAAGACATGGTTAGGCTAATCAAATCTCACAGATTATTGTTGACAGAACATGCAGCGCAAATGGGAGAATCTAGAACTGTTTTCAGGGTATTGCCTGGTAAACTAAATTGAAAGATATCATTGAGAGGACCTAGACACATAAGGGAGGATAGCATTATAATGGACCTGAAAGAAATAGGGTGTAATGAGGTGGACTGGATAGAACTAGTTCAAGATAGAGATAGAGGTGAAATGGATAGAATTAGCCCAAGATAGGGATAAGTGATGCACTTTTGTAAGAGCGACGATTAACTTTCGTGTTCCTAATGCCATAGAGTAAGTAAGTAAAATGTATTCTTATTTTTGATCTTTCTTTTTTTTTCTTATGATTGTTAATTAAATGCAGTGGTTCAACTAAGGTCCAAGGCAACCAGGGGGTTTATAAAAATTATTGGTCAAATTTTATTTATTTTCAGGTAACTTTTGTTTTATATTAGACAGAGGTTTTTTTTTTTATGATTTTGGTTGATTAATTGCAAATAAAGCCGGTTTATTTACAAAATTGGTCACTATTTCAATATGTTTTTAATGTGTGTTTTGTTGTGACCCCTGTAATTTCCCAACTTAATTCACCATTATCATTTTGTTCAAAACACATTAGAATAGTCCTGACACACTCCAATATCTATTTAAATGTTGAAACACTTTCTTCATGCATCCTCATCATCTTCACCCTATTTTGTTTTCAGATTAGATTTACCTATCACATCCTTAATGATGGCCTCATCCAATAGAATTTAATTTAATTTAATATAACTTCATTTTCGACATTGATAGTCTCCAATTTCATTGGAATTGTTAATTATACATTATAGCATTTCCTTGAGTGGCACATTGTCCTCTACCTTGAATGCTACACGTCAAGTAGCCAAACCATTGTGCCAAAAGTAATTCTTTATGTATAGTTGTTGTTGACACACTCCTCACCACCTTCTTGGCAAAAGGTATAGCATTCAGAACATTAATTGGCATGCTATGCTATAAATTCAAGGCTTGGGTTGTATGAGTCGGTCTTCCGAGACCTTGTATTGGATTGCTACAGAAAGATACATACATTTTCTCCAACTTGTTTAGTATATACTTATTTTGGATGTTTAGTTTATGCTTCCTTGCTGCAACCGCAGAATGAAATATTCAATTTAATGGATAGGATACATTATCTTTCATGCCCTTCCCATTCCATACTTTCAGTCACTCTATGTTCTACCAAAATAAAAACTCGGGTAGAGAACCGATTTATTCAAGTATTAATTTTATGCTAAAAAGAAAGTTTATTTAAAAATAGCTACAATGCTGGAATTACATTTTTTCTTGTCACTAAAACCAAAGTTAAGGGTTCATTATAAACAAAAATTTTTAACACATAATGAAATATATATGGATCAGAACAATTAATTAATTAATTAATTAGTTTCATTAAAGTGGAATTTTCACTACAACCATGTCCACAAAATCCAGAATTGACTGGTTTTTAAAAAATCAAATCTAAATCTATAAACCACAAAAATCATCTTAATTTTCATTTACAAATCACAGAGCAAAAAAATTATATTTTTTTATTTTTAAATCTTTCAAATTATGTTAGGGATAAAGTGAAAATGTGCAAATTATTAAAGAATACTTTTTTTACTAATAAAAACAAACCATGGTATGCATTAGAGCCAAAAAATTACTTGGTTCAGATTTTAGATTCACACAAGCATTAATGTAACGATAGGAATAAAATGTGGATCCTAGAACCAAATCTATTATTCCTGTGTATAACCTGAATAGGTAGTAAAACACGGTGTAAAAAGATATAACAAATATTATCATGACATATGTTTCCACACTTAAACAATTTCTGAGTACAGGTGACAATTTTCAATATGTCGTTTGAATTAAATCATAATACAATTTTTCTCAAAGTTTTGGTGATGAAGGACCACCAAATGCAATTTTATGTGCACTGGGTGACCCTGGAGAAATACATAGTTGTATGGATATTTCCTACTTGGTAATTTGCATTTCAAGTTTTTGGTATTATAATTATGAGATCAACATTCTTTAATTCATTATTATTGCTAAACTTCCTGGGATCCTGTGGACCACACTTTTATAAAAACTGTAATGTATTAATAAAAAGAAATGCTACTTATCAATAATTAATACAATTATTCTATTTCTCAAACAATATTGTGATAACACATGGCTAAATAGTACCTTTCTGTAATTTAGAAATAGAAACAAATGGAATAATAATTTAAGTCAAAGATTTGTTTTAAATATTTTTCTATAGTAATTCCACTAGTCTAGTGATAATTTGAAAAATACCATTTTTCTTCTTCTTTGTGTCTCATTACAAATTCAGGCTTTTCCTATATATAATCACATTAATGAGTAGGGATGAGGAATGGAGAATTTAAAGAAAATGCACCCACCTTTGTGAAGAGGAATAGTGGAAAACCATTTAAGAAAAACCACCCTTTGTTCACCCAGCCAGGATTCTAACCCCAAACTGGCTCTTACCAGGAAATCAGACTATGAATAAGAATTATGAGATCTATTATATATGGCTTTATATAACGTGGGTCATAAAGAGCCGAAAATGTTGTGTATTATTATTATTATTATTATTATTATTATTATTATTATTCGTTCAGGTTAGACGTTCTTTATAATAGGGCCTAGTTTTAAAATTAATATTTTCACTGAAGCCTACTACCTGTCTTGACATATCCGGATTTAATAACAATTGTGAGGTAGGTAGAATTTAGAGGAAATGTGCTTTTATTTGTATTGAGGTAGAAGGGGGAGACGGTTTAGGAAAATTTAGCCAAAGTACTCCCAGCTGGATTTTGAATCCTAACAACATCAACAAACTCATTTGAAGTGTAGGTTTGCCCTGCTGCCCCCCTTGCAATCAAAATTATCCAGAATAAAAGGTTACAATGGCTTTTAAACATTGGCTGTACCTGCCCTACCCAACGTTCCTCTTACTGACAAACCAAACAAGATGAGGTTTTAATTTAGTCTTTGTGCCCATAGCATTAAATTACATCTATATAAAACTGTTATGGCACAAGAATAAATTCATTTGATAAAGCTAACCTATTCAAGTTTCCAAGGCAATTTCTTTCTCTGAAATAAACAAGACATGAGTTTTCTAAATGCTGTTTATGAGTGGTCAAACTTATTTTATATCAACTGTTATCGTAACTGTCAAAATATTCACTACTAGGCAACTGAGAGTATTCGTAAAATCCATCAACAGCCTCTTGAATTGCCTTTCTCCTTAATCACGCTTCCAAGCTAGTTTCCATTCTGTACTTTTCTCAGTTATACTCCAGCCAACCTTATAGATTTATTGGGCCTTACTCCCTTCCTTGTCATTACCATCACTCCACACTTGCCATGCTAAATTTCACTCCATGCTCTTTCACTTCTTCATTCCATTCTTGTAGTTGTTCCCTTACGTCCTCTTCCTCCTCTCTTCCATACCATCAAGTCATCAGAAAAAATCATGGCTTTCAATCTTTGCTCCCCGAGTTTTCCTTCCACTTTGTTCATGACCATTTCCATTACCATTACCAATAGTAGTGGTGAAAGGGCACTCCACTACTTCACTCCATTTTTTATTTGGAACCACTCCATCCTTGCACACTCTGTCTTAACACAACTCCTGTTATCCTCATACATGCTTTCCACTCTCAATATAAGTCCTCTTTCCATAGGCCCTAATTTTAGATTTATCTGAATATATCTTTGTAGCTTACTATGTATTTTAACATTTATATGTAAATTAAAATGGACAGTAACTGCCAAATAGAAATATATAACAGTAAGTAGCCTTTATTACTGAAAAGTGAACACAAAATAATAATATTGCTATATTGTAACATTTAATACTGCTTATATAACTTATTCTCCATATTATTTTGTGATTTTCTTAAAACTAATATCACATAGTGTATCCATAGTTATTTATTATTAATTTTGAAAGACTTAAAAAAGTTTTATCTATAGAAAAAGGAAATAGAGTATGATTTGATCTAGGCCTATTTTCTCTTACATACACGCTTCATTTTTTCTGTAGGCTACTTTTGAGAACATAAGTTTTAGATAGGTATGCTCGGTAAATATCAAGCCACATCAAAATAAGCACCTATCTATCTAAGAATAAAATTAAATAGGGCATTTTCTTTAGCATTGCAATACAAGTAGGTTTAATTAAAATTGTTAAAATTATAATTACAGAGGTTCATGGAATTGAATAATCACTATATCTTTTGTGTGCTTTATAGCTGGATTAGTTTATTGAATGATACAGTTACAAGTTTTATAACACAACGACCGGTGTACGTACATAGTTTTAACAGAACAGGAAGTGTGTACATCACTAGTCAAAGATGCAAGTGATAGGCCTAACGCACACATAAAAGGGGTGGAAACATTTGGAAATAATAATAATTCAAATATTACTATGTTGTTATTCACACAAAAATAACCTGCCAGCTGTTATATCAACTCTATCCCAACAACCATTTTTGTTTAAAAAAAATAACTCAGTTATTTTTGCACTCCACCTTGGTCAGAACCACTTGGTCAATAACTTTCAATACCAAGATTTAACCAATCCAAGCATGAAAATTCTCCTATTAATTTTGTAGTTCTTTAAACTTGGAACTTGAATCCTTCTCAATAAATATACACAACATTTACTATAATCTAAAGTTTTCTATGTATTTTATCCTCTATACTCTACTCTAGAGATGGGCAGAATCAAGTTGATTATTTGTTAAAATTATTCTAGTAATTTTGGATGAAAAAATCATTCAAATAATTTTTAGTAGTGATCTTTACAACTATAATTATAAGAACTTAACAATTGTTTATACTCTAGATGTTAGCTTACAGAGTCTTGCAATGGAATTATACACAAATAACATCACCTTTTTCAGTTGTCTCCTTCTTCCACGTTATTATCAAAAAAATTTATATTGCCTGACCTCTATTCATTTGGTATTTTAGTATGCATCTTTAGCATTTTCTTATAAAAGAAAGATCTGCCAAGAAAAATTGCCATGTTTGGTGGTAACTAAATTAATAATGTAGTCTGTGGTGTAGTGTTAGTTTTTTTCTTTAGTCAAATTAAAATTATTTAAAAAATCCATATTGAAATATGTCACAACCACATAGAATTTTATTTAAGTCCTCATGACTTCAATTTTCACGGCTTCATAGAGATTATTAGTTATACAAAGCTTTTGTTCAATGTCTGGTAATGAGTACAAGGTATTTAACTCATCACTATGTTACCTCCACTCTTCATTAATTTCATGTCTTTTTGGAAAATATGGTTTCCTAAGTACTTTGTTTTTTTAGCACTTTTGTGCCATAATTATATTCTGACACATCAAGTAATGAAATAGATTTTTCATTTCACAATAATTTAAATCAAAAGTTTCTACCTTTAATATATCTCATATTAATGCATAATTTCAGAACATAAAACTAAATGCATTCCCATGTGCTAGGAAATGTTCTCACACACCTGGGTGATCATTTATTTATTTTTGTTTGCAACATTTATTTATTTTTGTTTGCAATGTCTCTGTGTCGCCACTTATCAGCTTTTATTTTATTTTGTTTAATATCCCCACACCCCTATTGCAAATACTTGTGAACTATAACCAAACTCTCTTTCTCTCTCCTGAAAAACCAATAGAGCAAAAAAAAAAGCAGGGAATTTATTACCAAGAAAATAATAGCGATGCTGAGCCAGTTCACATATCAACTTATTTGTTATGATTGTCTGTGTCTACTTTAGCTTACTAAAAACAAATATTGTTTTGGTTACATGTGTTTCAATTTACTCCTTGAACTTCTAAACTCTTTGGGAGAAATTACTTTTCTTAAAATATCACAGTTAACATACTGACCAATAAGGTTGATTAGATCCCTAAATGAAAGTGATGAATCTGAAAGGAACTTCATATTTAGCCACTTCAGTTTCAGATACTTGACTAAAGAGAATTGTGTGGGTTTTATTTTTGTTTTTTTAAATTGGTATCATGTGCTTTCACTTCGTCATTAAATTTGATATCTTGAGTATTTGTATATATTTCCTCACTTTGATTTTCTTCTATATTTTCTGCACCAACATAATAATTAATAATAATAATAATAATAATACTTGCACATGCACTCAAGCCTCTATGAGTCTGTGTAACAAAATATATTTACTTTCTCACACACCTCGAAATATTGTGATCATAAAAAAATTGAGATTTTGATAAATATAAATGTTTCATGACCCCCTGAAACTGTAAAAGTGGTTTAAGTGATGCTCTCTGTGTGCCTATTTCTTGGCTTAAAACCGAAACCATTTTGCCGATCCTGCTTAAACTTGGAATCTAGGGTTTTCATAAGGTTCCACCAAGGAGTTTTTGGAATTACATATTCAACCCTAAAATTAAGTGTATTTTGCTGAAGAGCAAAAAGAGAGAGAAAAAAAATCTCTCTAAATATGCTCTAACAATTTTACTTAAATTTTGTATCAGGGCATTGTTTAACATTACAAACAAAATAATAATCCTTGTTTTTCTGTGAAAATTACTTTAAGGCCTTTCACCCACAGAGCTACTCAACTGAGGTTGGGTTGGATAGTGATTAAAGTCACAAATTGGTCAGTAACTGGTTGTTACTTATAATTCACACATGGTGCTTTGCCAAAGTTGCGGAATTTCAATCAGTTTTGTACTATTTAGCTGCAAGCGCCTTCTTCAGGCTTCTAGAATATTTAATATATAATATTATTATAATGTCTGGTGACTCGAGGGCCAGGGAAGATTTGGTTCTCTAGTGTTATTACAGATATAAGAGATGTAACCAAAGTAGATTTTGGATTCATCCATACAATTAAAAGAATATAAATTGTATAGTAGTAGTAGTAGTAGTAGTAGTAATAATTTCAATTCAATTTTAATTTCCTTTATTATAGTGCTGGCCAAAAATCATAGGACATATACAGGCCAGCACTGAAAGTACACAAGTACCATACAAATACATATATTTACACGAGAAAATAATATAAACAAAAATGGCTAAATAATGTTATATAATGATTAATAGTTACAAAAAAAGTAATTAATAATGATAATAATAAAAAAATAGCAATAATAACAAAAAACTAAAGAGTGGTTAAAAGCAGTAACAATATGCAAAAAATAAATCAGAATATTGTAAAATTATTATATTTTAGGCAGAACCTCTTGGTGATAAATTATTGATATGGGATTTGCTTAAGTAACACTCTCTAGTCTAGCTTTTCTTTTATGATAAAAGTCGAATTCGACAAATCTAGAATTGGTGCTATGGATACAATGACCTATAGGGCATACCTTATAATAGCTATTGAGAAAAAAATAATTTTGGATTACGAGAAGTCCAAGAAGCTATTGCTATTGAAAATATTTTTAAAAAAGGGCATAACAATAAAGTATACGCGAGAAGGGTGTTTGGAACCCTAAGAGGTTTCGAATTCTGTCATAATCATAATAAATCCGGTTACTAAAGTATTTATCATAGCACGCAACAACAAGTTTTCTTTGGACGTTTTTCAAGCTAAGAGAGTCAGTTAAGGATATGGAATTCCAAGCAACAGTAGCATATTCTATCTTAGATCTAATCAGGGCGTAGTACAGACATAAAAAACGGTCAACGTTTTTAAAATGATGACATAATAAATTTAATAAGCCCAAGTAATTTCAATGACTGGGAAATTACATCGTCAACATGATTGTGGAAAAAAAATGTGTTATCTAGGAGAACACCAAGATTATTAATATAAAGAGTGCGAACTGTGTTTTCATTGCCCAATTTATAAGTAAAATAGAAAGGATTAGTTTTCCTAGTAAAAATTATAGATTTGGTCTTAGATTTACTAATAGACATTCCATTTTCAAAAGACCATTGCAGAATACCATTTACATCATTTTGTAGCTATATACAATTTGCAATAGATTTGATAATTTTAAATTATTTTACATAATCAGCAAAGAGTAAATAACTAGATGAGTTCACATATTTACCAATGTCATCAATAAACACATTAAAGAGAAGAGGACCTAAATTAGAACCCTGTGGTATGCCACAAGGGGCTAAAAATGTATTTTGAGGTGTGTGAATCAATTTTAATAGTGAAAGATCTTTCACGAAAAAAACCGCTGAACCATTTCACATATGAGTGAGAAAGTCCAAAATTACCAAGTTTAGAGAGAATAATACTATGCTGACCTAAGTCAAATGCCTTAATTTGGTCAAAATAAATAGCATCAACCTGACCTTGGGCAGAGACTTGAGGGTCAATATGCCCAAGAAATTCTACTAAATTAGTGACAGTAGATTTATTTTTATAAAGCCATGTTGATTACCTGAAAGTTTATTTTTAAGGTGGTGGAAAGTATGCTCATGTATGAATTTCTCGAATACTTCGGAGAAAGTGTTTAAGAGAGAAATTGGTATATAATTATAAGGCTGATGATAAAGAGATAGGCTAACAAACGGCTAAAAACGCTGGAATAGCCTTTAACAAACCTTGGAATTCCATCTGTCCCGGTACATCTAGAAGAACTCAATTTTTTATAGCACTAGCAACATCCAAGGGTGTAATGTGGCAAGGATACAAGGGCGCGCTTGTTTCAATAACGGGGCAGTGTAGGACAGGAAGTAGTTCCCAAACTCATTATCAATTAATACAGGATCAGCAATAATCCTGCCATTAATTTCTAGGTTAGACGGGGAAACCTTATTCACACGATTGTTTTTAACAAATTTCCAAAATTCCTTGGGTTTGCATTTAATACTATTTTCAGTTGAGTTCATCCAATTGGCTCTGTCTATAATCAAAGTAGTTTTAACTAATTTACGAAAGTGGGAAAAATGTGAATAGAATACACCTTTATTTGTTAGGTTAAACTTTTTGAAAAAAATTTTTTTTCTCCTAATATAGTATTTAGGAGTAGAAGAAAACCAATTCGGATATTTAGATGAATTAAGAATGGTAATTTGAGGAATATGCGTTTTCATTTTCCTAAATCGGTAAAAATTATCTACAGCCAAATTAACACCCGTAGTAGAATAAACACAAAACCAATCAGCAGTGGCCAGGTCATTGTAAAGATTAAAGTAATCACCATGTGCATAGTTAATATATTTAGTGGGGCTGTCATTATTTGCAATAGGTACATCAAGTTAAATCAATAAGGGTGGATGTGCTAAATCAATATTTATTAGTGATTGAGAGCTATGAGTTACTAAAGGGTGGTTGAAATTAACAAAAACAAGGTCAAGGAGGTTAGTGTCATTATCAGCTTCATTAAGTTGTTCTAATCCTATTATGTTGGTCGAAGCAAGAAGTTGAGTAGCTTTTCATTTAATGTAGAAATGCGAAATGTTTTGTTTATGATGATATTTCCAATCAATTTTGGGGCAGTTAAAATCACCTACTAGTATTATTTGAAAGGGATAGTAAGCCAAAGCACCTTCAAGAAATATAAAGTAGTTCTTAAATGCTTCGACTTTTATTTGGGGAGCAAGATATATATGTTCCCAATTAACAATTTTTGACTATTAAATGTTGGGATTTCAATCCAGACACATTCCATATTATTCTCTAGGTCAGTTCTCCTGGCCACACCAGAAATAGAATCAATGACAGAAATTAGAACACCACCACACACCCCTTGAGATAGTAACTTCATTATATAATCTATCGGATTTATAAATATTATAGTTAGGGGGAAAGTAATTATCATTAACAAACTCACTAGAGAGCCAAGTTTAAACTAAGCAAATAACAGAGAATTCATTCACACAAACATTTGTAAATAATTCCCTTGCTTTGGTTCGTAGACCCCGAACATTTTGATAATATAATATAATATCACTTTTCACTGGAAGATGGGTTGTGATGTAGCCTCCAGACCTCTATCGATGGTCAGAGTGGGGCTCAAGTTGAACCCTCTTGAGAGCCAAGGTCAGATGCAACAGCAGCGTTTACAAGGGCAGACACACAGGGGGACTCCTCACAGATTATCTGTTCAGGCAGAAACTTCCCATAGTAAGGTGCAATGAGACAGCCAGACGGCCAAATAGCACCATTTTTTATCATGGGAAAATCATTTTCTTTGACAGAAATATGGAAGGAGGAATATGAGTTAAATTTAGTTTTCAATTTTGAATATTTTAATTTTTAATAATAATAATAATAATTATAACGATGATGATGACGATGACGATGATGATGATGATGATGGTGATGATGACGACAGCGATGACAATAATCAACCATTCGTAACAGTAAAGGTACTATAACAAACTGATGTAAAATGTATAGCATTGCAAGGTGTCAAAAGAAAGCTACCTTGATTAGTACATTAAATGTTCAATAATAATTATTGTTCATTCATGATGATGGAGTCCATAAATGAGGTAGTCTGGCAACTAGCCTGTTGAGTTTTTAGTTACTAATCATGAACCTATTGTAAGTCAGCTATCAAACTGTAAGCAAACAGGGCATCAAGGCTGTAGCCAGGCGGGGTGGGGGGTGCTTTGGGAGTCCAAACCCCCCGCGAAATTTTATGAACAAAATATATATGGCTTTATGTATGGTTCAAACAATAGCAAAATTAAGATACAAATGCAAATTAGAGGGCTGTGTTACCATAAAAAACACTTCAGAAAGCTTCTAGAGGTGTTAAATATTCAGAAATATTTCTAGCCTTCGGCATTTTGGGGGTTATTTTACCATAAAAAAATACTTTGCAGAGCTTGAAAAAGTGTTTAATATCTAGAAATTTTACAAGCCTTTGGCAGCTAGAGGGTTATTTTACCATGAAAAAAATCACTTCAGAAAGCTTCTAGAATGGTTTATCATTTAGAATTTTTTCTAGCTTCCAGCAATTGGGGAATGTGCCCTCCAAACCCTTCCTGGCATTATTGGCTGGCTACAGCCTTGCAGGGCATGAGCGGTCTACTATTGAAGCACATTAGCTGTGACACGCTACAGGTTGTTATTATTATTAGCACCGCGTCTTACTACCCGTTCGGGTTATACGCAAATCTGTGTCGGGACCGAGGATGCTACGGGTTGTTAATTTAGGGCTTACTCGCATCACTTTTGAGTCTTATTTGAGTAGCTCTGTGTACGAAAGGTACCTAAATTTTTGCAATAACACCTTTATTAATTTTGTTTTAAGTTCAAAACAAATATTTTGGAGTAAGAACCACTGAAATAAGGCATAAAACTGCTAAGGCACTAAAAACAAGTTTTTATTACATTAAATTATAGTAATAAAAGGTTTAATATTTGCTTGATAATGAATGTTTTGAGCAAGATGTAGTTTTAATTTAATTTAATTTGAATTTAGCACCATGTCTTGCTAACCGTTCGGGATATACGCTTAAGTACTAATTTTGCTAATGGGCTAGGAATTGGGAAAGTTGAATTTAGAGGAAGGGAACCCGCATTTGTGTGGAAGGAGAGTGGAAAACTATTTAGGAAAAACCCTCCCCAGTTCACCCAACCGAGATTTAAACCTCGATATCCTTGTCCTAGGCAGTCTATCTCAACACAAAACTAGCACGTAAGCTAACTACTCCACCATGGCGGGTAGCAAGATGTAAACTGGCTCTGATAGTCTTTTATGACTTGCAATAGGTATAGTTTTTGCTCTTTATCTTTGATTATAAGATTATTGTATTCTTTCATAAGCTTCACTCCTCTTTCTTCTGTGTCATTGACAACTGTAAGATTTCTGAATATTGTAAGGCCATGTTGATAATCATGAAGAGAATTCCAGATTGTAGGATCACAAGCAATAAAATCAGACAATATTTTAAACCGCTTAAAAATATGTGTTATTAAAACTAATGTTGCCACGTTTCAGTGGCTTGGCTGGACCTGGCTAATTTGTGGGACAGAATGTATCTTCAGTTTCATCAACAGATGAAATCTCATTTTCAAACGAATTTGAAACTAAAGCAAAAACCTTTTGTATGCATAATACAAAATAGTGCTTTAAAAATGTATTAGTTGGACAAAATATACAGATTTCAAAAGTGTAGTATTTGTTACTTGATTAGGAATTGTTTTGGCTTTCTCGGAGCATAATAAATAACTTATAGGATATTTAATAATTCTATATGGCAAAAATGAAGACTAGTCTGACCAAGATAGTACAAAATTATAAATCCTACATGTAACATAAAATCATTAAATATTTAATAATATGTTTAACTATAACTATAGTATAATATAGTATAATTATATTAGATAAACAAACAACTTTTAAGTAAACTATTTTCTCTGTAAAAAAAATCAAAAATAGACTTCAAAATATTTTGGTTGTTTAGCGAAAACAATACAATTTAGTTTTATTAACTCAAAAAAAAAAAATACTCACATGACTCTTCTATATCAAATTTTTCACTCATTTTTGTATCTTGTTTAATTTATTCTCGTCGCTCTTCTGCACTTAAACATTTTAGGACTCTTTCTTCCTTTTCAGCAATTTTTTTTAATCAATACCCCAAAACACAGCAATTCTTTCTTTTTGCCTCTTGCAGATAAGAAATAATTTTCTGTCTTTTTCTTTCTTCTATTTCGATAATTCCCAAGGGATTGGCGTGAGCAATATCTTATAGTTCCTTCAGTTTTTCTTTAAAATTGTATTCTCTTTGCTCCCATGTTTCATTATTTCTTTTAGAATGTTTTTGAAGGCTTCACCATTCATTTTACAAGGCTTTCAGATTAGCAATGCAGTGCTGAGGTTCTCTCAGTGATATTTGTGCTTTTTGCCAAAAAATTACAGTTTCACAAACTATTAAACACTTTCATGGAGATTTATTTTTACAAATCTCATATTATAAATAACAGTTGGAGTACTTGTTTATTAGAAAGTAATTTGCTACCTAATATTTGTTTGTTTCACTTACAATCATATATGTATATATATAATTGCAAAGTTTACTTTTTAGCTCCATTTTTAACACACTATGTAAGCGTCGCAGTCCCACAGTCCATGTTACCGACCACTATAATTCTTGCTGTGTGCACTGTGCCTCACATTGGGACTCTTGCATGTTGGCGGGTTATTTAAAACTTGGTTTTGGTGTATATTTGGTATTATCTAGTTTATTTGGTATTATTTGGCTTATTTATGTGCATAATATCATATTTAATTTTTTTCATTAAATTTGTGAAAAATAGTTGTTTTTTTATGTAAACGACAACATTTACAGCCTCTGGGCACCAGTTAGAATTATACGAATGAACCAAATTTTTTCTGGCGTTACTTTTAGGTCAGTTAGAAAAAAACATAGGGAGTGACCTTAAACAAAAGAGGTTGAAAAATAAGGACCACCCTAATGTGCACTGACAAAAATAAATGCAGCTGCAGAATAAACGCCACGTCCTGCTGTCTGCTGAAGTGTTGTTGCTTCATGACAATGTGAGGCCCCACTTTGCTGCTCAAATACAAGCTTTCATCAAATCTTTTGGCTGGCAGCAACTGGATTACCCCCTCTCCCCCCCACCAACAAACCTGACCTTGCACCTAGTATCATCTTTTCCTGCATCTGAAAAGGTTTCTTACCTGCAAGCATTTCCATACCGACAACGAAGTGAAAACGACAGTTCAGGAATGGCTTTCCTCACTGGCTGCAGACTTCTATGACAAGGTTCTACAAAAACTGATCTCACAAAACGACAAATGTTTAAATAACAACGGAAACTACGTTTAAAATAGCTGAAGGTATGTAGAATCGATTAAAAATATATCGAAAAATATTAAGGAGTTCCTATTTTATTGCAAAAGAGTACTTATTTTAAAAACACGCCTCGTATTTGTAGGAGGACCACACCAAATATCTTCTAGAGGAGTCTAATTTTTCAAATGTTTCCAGACTAGGACTATCAAAATAGCTTCTAAGGGCATTCAATTTTCAAACATTCTCTAGGATTGGGTTCCTACTTAGGCCTAAGGGACAATTTTGTTTTAAAACTTTTTCTAATCTCTCCCACTCCCACCCTTTTTTCCCACCACTTACACAAATAAGATTCTGCCACCACTTGAGGTAGCACATTTGTATGCATTATACTTTTTAACTTGTATAATCTCTGCTTATGACTGAGCACACATTACAAGTGGAATAGTGACTTTTTGATCCAGACCTTAAGAAAGGGTGATGAGGTTGTAGAGTAATTCCATGGTTGTACCCTGATATTTGCACTAGGGGAAAGAGAGGGGTCTTATCTGTGGTGCCTGTTGTTGAATTCTTCCAACGGGAGATGTTTAGGATTCTTTTTTCCTCAGCAAAGCACCATCTTAAAGTAATAGTGTTTTAAGACATATTGAGGTTGTAAGTGGTATGAATTGGTTATGACTAATAGTTTACGGACCTAGGCATTGGGCACAGTTACTTACACTTTACTTGCTCAAATACAAAAAATTAGTGGAGTGTTAAACACACCTTTAACAAAAAAAATATTATTCACATCCATTTATTCAAATTCTCACAACTGGCAAAAAAAACTTATTTTTTTATTTTTATTTTTGCTGGAAAAATTGAGAGCTTTGCTGGAATTTTATTCTTGTGTTTGAGTGGCCACCGTGATTGAATAGTCTTAAAATAATTGGTTAAATGCCGCTGCTTGCTGTATACTGTTTTAATTAATATATTTTATAAATTATTATTTGGAGTCTGTATTTTTTTCCACGTTTGATTCCACATTATACGTACATTTAAAAAAATCTCAGAACGTTTCAGATACCTTTTAACCCCCTTTTCACTTTTTGGACCCTTTCTCCATTCTCATACTCGTCATTTTCACACTCTTGTTCAGATTTTAACTAAATTGAGCAGAAAGTCCTTTGAGAGGATAGATAAAACTCAAAATAGAAGTGGATTTATGAAAACAATGACCAAATACCACAGACTGTCACTGTTCTGACTTAGCAGGACTGGTCACCATAGTCATAGAGTCATGTTAATACTGCTCAGAAGACTGTCATCCCTTACTTGCTGCAACAAAGGTATTAAAACGTAAGCCTGGTCAATGGGGTGCAGTGACTGTCTAAGCTTGACCTCAGACTTGCGATGTTACCTCTCATATTATTATTATTATTATTAGCACCGCGTCTTACTACCCGTTCGGGTTATACGCTCTTACGCTAATGTGTAATGGTAGGGTGATTATGAGATGAAATGGAGGACCTACAGTTTAACGTGGAATCCGAACCACGGTGGAGGCCTGGCATTCCCCACATTCACAAGATAACTTGTCAGAGGTGAAAGAAGGGTTTGGAAATAAGATAAATCTTTGCCGGGACCGAGGTTTGAACCCCGGCCGCCAGCATAGAAGTCTGACACCTTACCCCTAGACCACCAGGTCACCACCTCTCATATTCTTGGACATTTTCACCCATGGACCTCTTCACATTTCATACTTTCAATAATGCTAAGTGCTACCAACTCAAGAAATCATGTAGAGAATCGGTATCTACTAGTTTAAACAACCAAAAAGTTTTGACTTTAAAGGATCATGATGTTAAAATGACATTTTTTCTTGAAAATTTCACACATTGAAATGTATGTGGGTTGGGCCTAATGAATTAGGTTCACTATATTTGAATGTTCACTACAATTTAATTCACTAAAACCAGAGTTGACTGTATCTTGGTACTACTGGAATAGCAGCCGTGGGAGCCATATGAGTACTGCTCACAATGATATTGACCTTCAAAAATTTAGACTAATCTACTGACGACGCCTCCTGTGGCTGACGAAAGAAAGTGTTAAAGTGTTTTTGTGTGTGTTTGTGTTAGTGTAAGTAAAGTGTCTATAAATAATTTCTACTCCAGTATTATGTTTAGTTAGTTATTTATTTAACACTTAGGATATAATCAAAATTATTTTACACTATGTACTTATCCTCAACTTATTCATTCCCTTTGATGGAATAAGTGTAGCATGTATATTTAATATATGAACTTAAGCTATGTTCTAATATATTTAGAGGTTTTACGTCTGCTAAGATAAATTTGGGATTTGACATATTTATTTCCTTTCTTTTTTCATAGACAATTCATCTTGTGCAGGAGGATCCACACTATGAAAAAATTCCTTACCAAACATATCAAGTATGTGTGGTAGAACATTACACTGTCTTGATTTTATTTATTCTTGTTTGCTTGAAATAATTGTGGAATTTGTCTTGTTTCTACTCTTTTGCTTTGCTAAAAAAACACAATTATTATTTTGTATTGCTAGCTTAAAATCCAACTTATTAAAATGTTTCTGTCTAATTTCTTCCCACCCCCACCCCCTCACCAATATTTGTACACATTAGTAGTATGCAACTTTTATCTTAGCCTTATGAAATAAGAACTCTGGACAAATAACATATATTGGACAAATTGGATGAAAAAATGCTTTCTTATAATCAGATTCTCTTTCTCCATGGAAATATTAAATTATAGAAGTTTTTGCCAAAATAGCTACTAAAAATAAATAATCAAAATCAGCATAATATTGATTATGCGGGTTAAAGAGTGATAACCACTGTCCAAAAATATGATAATCTTTAAAAAAAAAATCCCAACTTTTTTTTAAAATACAAACACCCATATAGGTATACAGGACAGTCTGTTGACTAGCTAGAAACAAATTTTAACCTTTTCAGCAAGGTTTGTATTCTTGGACAATAAGCAGAAGAAGAAATTTATTGACTACATCATTCCTACTATAAAGTTGCAAACAGAAGTGAACTAATTTTTCAAAAGAGTTTTCCAAAAAATATGATTACAAATAGTTGATTATTTATCTCATAACAACAGTTTTAAAATAACATAGTACTGCTACAAATTAAAATCTTATTTATAGCAATGCATTAGCCAATCAATCAAATTGATGATAATGGAAAAAATTTAACAAACATGATTAGAACCATATTTGTAACATAACAATGCCTTTGTAATATGTAGCTCTATGATGTATAGAGCTACTACTTCAGTAATTTATGTAACTGTGCTACATTATTATGGGTCTATAACCACCTAATTTAAATGTTTCCATATTATTACACAAAAGGGTATAGGTAATTTATACATTACACCATCATTGTTGCTACACTATGATTGAATCACTTACTCTTTATTCCAAATCAAAGTATTGCTCTATTATATTTCCATAAAAATTATTAATCTACAAAAAATGTTTACAATTGTTATATGTTTATATTATTTCTATAGAATAATGTATTTGTATTTTATTTTCATAAACAATATGCAAAAGGTAATTGATGAAACATTTTCTTTGTTATATCAACATCATAGGCTAGCTTCCGAGTGAAAAAATTTCAAGATCTTTTGGTTGTTTATATATTATGTTAAACGTGAGTTTCATTGGGTAAAATGAATTATGGGTATACCAGTATATCAACACTATGGGCCAGTTTCATAGTCAAATTTAGTATGCCTCAAGTGCGGCGCTACACTAAATACAAGACGACACCTACCTAAACCAGAATGGAATGGGCCGTTCTCGCATAGGAAACTGGCCCATTCCATTCTGGTTTAGGTAGGTGACGTCTTGTATTTAGTGTAGCACCGCACTTAAGGCGTACTAAATTTGACTATGAAACTGGCCCTATATCTCACAAGACCTTTCTGACACCCATCGCTTACAATTGTAGCACCTGATTTCTGATGTGATTATTCACTTCCTGGCTGCACCATTCCAATTATCTTGGGTTTGACCTTGCTATACTAGGTAATTTCAGTTATGTTTGTAAGTGGTATGAATAGAATGTATATTAGCAAACAAATATAATATATTCGGAACAACTTAATAATTATTTGTCTAAAGTCTTAAACCAAAATCTCTCTAATGACTGTATGTTCAGCATGCTTGAAATTACTATTTGTTTCTGCCTAACCCAAAGGAAAAACTAACAAAATGAAACATGAACTGACTGTCTCATTATTAACAAGCAGTAAATACAAATGTAAGGAATTTTTACCAATGGTATCAAACAGGATATGTAATGAACACCAATTAACTTAGATATGCAGCACAGGTTTCATTGTGATTTCCTTTTATTTATATCGCAGCTTCGTAACAGGATGACCAACTTGTGGATGATAAACTTTTGACCGAGATTGTATTTTCCATTTGTGGAAAGGAATGGAAAAAATGTGTAAAGCAATTGGGTGTTGGGGGTCAATCTAGTATCTATCTGCGGACTTGGTTCATAGTAAATTAATACTGTGTGCAGAACATTGAACCCATACTGCGTCTTTGTTTATTTCCTTAAATTTGGCTTAGACTCCAGAATACATCTTACTTATATTATCAGTGTTGTTAAGTAATTGAGATCTGTTATTTGATATTTCTGTTCCAAGTGTTTTAACTACTCTTTCTGACAGAAATTTTACTACTGTAAATACTCTTTGAAATCCAATTCAATATTTACTGTACTTGCTTTTTCCTTTTCCATTTAAACTATGTGTTAGTTTAGGCAACCTTTTGAAACTGTAGTTTATTAAATATGGAAGTGAATGCTCTCTTTATTTATTATTTGATGATATAACAGATTAAGTCTGCCTATTTATAGCATACACACATAACAATACATTTTTCTGGTAGATTATGAAAATATTTGCCAGACTCTTTTAACAACCTCGCCATTATTAATTTTTCCATAAAAAAGTATTTTAGTGCATAACTTTTTTTTCCCAAAATATTTAGACTTTGATTCCAAACTGTTTCCAAATTCTTACATAAAATATTTTGTTCAACATAATGATTTATATTGGCATCTGTTTTCAATTTAGATATATCTATGCTGAAAACTGATAGTGAAACAGTAACAGATGTTTTTTGGGTACTGAAATCTCTCACAGACTTTTATTCATTTATGTTTTCATTTAAATAAAATGTCAACACTATGGAATAAATTTGGTTTGATTAAAATTCTATATTAACTTGATCTTTGCTTATGCCTTAATTAGTAGAGCTAAGTTTATAAATGCCATCACTAAAATCTTCTGATTAAATTGGTATTTCTGAACTGCTGGACAACATTTAGATATTTCAGCATTGACCTTTACATGTAATTAAAGCCTTTTGTTTTGGTTCTTTCTTTTTCCTTTTACCAAAACCAGATTTTTGTTTATATTTATTTCAATCAGACATTTTAGGTTAGGTCGAGTTCAGTCAACTTAGCAAAAATTTGGTCAAAATATTTAAATTTAGCTCTCCATTCTTCATTTAAAATGCACACACTTTTTTTAAAGGTGACACACTTTCCCACTTTATACTACCATTCTATATATGCCTATACATGCTTCATTATAGTTACTATTCAGTCATTAATGAAAAATGAGTTGAGACAACATGCATGTAATAGACTCAAGAAACTTCGTCTGTGCACATACACTATCTAACTGTTGTCTTAGAAATTAGAGGTAGTGGTCTCTCCATCAATAGTTTATGTTATTATATTTAATTGATGTTATTTGCAGTCAAACTATTAAAATAGAAGAAACATTTTACCAATTTTGAGCACATTTTGGAATAAAAGTGCCTATGGCCTTCATTCCACTCATTATCAAAGGCTCACAGCAATATTCTTAAAATATTTAAATATTACGCTATACTCTGACTACTAAAATAACGCAAAGCCTATACACAATCACATATAAAGTTTTATCAAACAATGGTGTTTTGTTAATTTAAATTAGTTGGAAAATAATGCATGGACACTGGAATTGAACCTGGAAACTGTGGCTTAGCGTGTCGAATCTACCACTGATATATCTATCTATGTTTTGTCCTGTAATCAAGGTCATTATTCACTCATAGTCTTAAGGCTGACTTTGTGATGGGCCTGTGTATTAGTATACCAATAGTATCGCAAGCTATCAGATATCACAGCCACCTGTAACGTGGGGGTAGGGGGAGCTTAACACCCCTTCAGAGTCACAGATGTATGTGATATTTGATAGCTCACAATACTTTTGATCGTAAATGTGTAGCAGTCAATTTTCACATGTCCATCACAGGCTCGGCCTTAAAACTATGAGTGAAGAATGACCCTGACCACAGGGCTCAGTGATAAGAGCATTGGCACGCTAAGCCAAAGGTCCTAGTTTCTATTTTTGTGTCTTAGGTGTCATTTTTCAATTAATTTAAATTAATTGAATTGTGGTCTCCTCCATATAGACAATATTACAATGATTTGAAACCTGAGTGTTGATATTCACTTAAGTTTTGGTAGGTAAGTTACAACTACAACTTTTTTTGCTTTAGTTTTAATCACATATAATTAGTGAAAGCTGCAATAATTAACCACTATATAATACCAATTTGTAAACAAACATTATGTTAGTGTAAGAACACACCATTTAAAATGTGAATAAACACCTACTTATTATAAAGACAGCAAAAGGATACTCCTTAAAATTTAGTTGGTTTTATTTCTGGAACAAAGAGGAATATTTCCAAACATTGTTTCTGGTCTGTACTCTAATTTCAACCTTCACTTAACTAAATCATGGGCGCAATAAGTTAGACTTTTGTTTTAAAAATTAAATAAACCAGTAGAACCTCTGGCTTCTTACAAATACATTCAGAAGATAAAAATATAAGACATAGTAACACACAACTGCTTGTATTGGCCAAAATTAATTTAGTATGCTTTAGGTCTTGTCTCTATCTGGACTTTCAACTAATACGAACTTATATATATAACAAGTGAAAAAGAAAACCAAATCTTTCATAGCCAGCTGTTTAAGGCATTGAGAGGCCATTACGATATATATCTTATTAATAAGTGCGCGCCCAATAATTTTATATGTCAACTATTAACAAGCATTTAAAAACTTTAAAAAAAATTGGAACAACTAACTCTCACCTCATGCAAAATATAAAAACTTATAATGTTTTAGTATTAAAAAAAAAGAAAATTCAACAGATATCATAAATCACATTGAAATGAAACTTTTATTTAAAAAGCTTAAGCAAAAATAACTAAAACCAGGAAAAATAGAAACGCTTAAATAACGCCATCCAAATTAATTAAAGTGTATGTGAGAATAAAATTTGGTCATATTTACTGACTACTTGTTTACTGTTAGTTAGTATGTTTCCATATATCCATGTCAAGTACTAACATTAAAAGCGACTGGCAAGAAATTGAAAAATTACATAAAAACTCGATCATCAATAAACCAAATTCATCAGCCTCGGCTGCATATAAAATGAACACAAGGTAGTGAGAGAGTCTTTTTCATGATGCCAGGAAGCAGCTTGAAGGCCCTGGTGGAGAGTAAAAAATTAAATACTAACAAGAAGCTTCCATCCTCATTTGCCTCAACAAACCACTGAACATGCTAGTGAAAAGATCAACACAGGAAAATCATAATAGACTAAATATTAACAATAATATTGTTGAGATAATACACAAATTTCCCTTCTGGCATACTTACTTAACTGCTTACTCTAAGCAACTCAAAAGTTGATTGCTACCCCCAAAAAAGTAGACCACCTTTCCCTTTCTTGAGTCCACCTCATTACACCTTACCTCTTTCAGGTTAATTCTAATATTATCCTTCCTTCTGCATTTAGGTCTTCCCAATATTATCTTGGTGACCTGGCGGTCTAGGAGTAAGGTGTCGGACATCTGTGCTAGGGGTCTGGGGTTCAATCCTCAGTCCTAGCACAGATTTATCTGATTGTCAAACTCTACCTTCACGTCTGACAAGACGTGTATTAATCACAACTTGTGAATGTGGAATGCCAGGCCTCCACCGTGGTTTGTATCCCATGTTAAACTGTAGGTCCTTCATTTCATCTCACAATCACCCTACCATTACACATTAGCGTAAGTGCGTATAAGCCGAATGAGTAGTAAGACGCGGTGCTAACAATAATAATTGTCTCTTACCATAGGATTTATCAGTCAATACCTTGAACGATGTTCTAATTTCTTCCATTCATGCTGCATGTATAACCCACCATAACCTTTGAGATTTTATTATACCCTAACAATGTCTTGTGATCATTACAGGGCATGTAACTCATTATTTGTAACCTCCTACACTCTTTATTATCTGCATCCCTTTTCTGAACAAATATTTGTGTCTGTCCTAGTTTTAAGTTAGTTAATAAGTCATGTGATGATATTAACAGTTGGTTCAGAAAGTGCAAGTTAAATATGTAGCCTACTTCAAATAAATGTAAAAAAGTTTTAATCAAAGATGATCATTGTAGAGCTGGTTTTGAAAGAAGGTGATTCTAAGGCATAATGTTATTTATTTAAGGAAAATACTTTGCTTTTTCTTTAATCAAACTAGCACTTTTAACATACTTATTAATTAAACTATTAATATAAGGAACACATTTAAATATTAAATACAATTAAGAATTTATAGGTATAAATATCTTTAGTGAAATAGTCAAGATAAAAAATAGATATAGTGTAAGAAAAAAAATTATTTGAAAGTAAAATATTAATTCATTAAAGTTATAATTATTTAGTAATTGGCTTATAGCTTAAATGAATTAATCTTTTACTTCAAATTAAAAAAAGTCTTACACTCTCAATTTATTATCTTGATTATTTCACTAAAGATGTTTATAGCAGTCAATTCTTAGTTGTATTTAATATTTAAATGTGTTCCTAATATTAATAGTGTTAAATGGTTTATTAAATAAATACAAAACAACACAGTTCAGTATTAATAAATATGTAACTTACAGTATGAAATCACTTGACAGAATGCCTCTTGTCGTGGTAACAGAACATTATAATAAAGTAATGTAGGTTCAGTGTTACCAATTATTTACATATCCCCTTTATAGACAGGTAATAATAAAAACAAATTAACATGGCCTTATCTAATACATTCACAACTAGTTTGCATTCAACATGCTATACAATTGATACCAAATACAAAACAGATTGTTATGAAAAGATTAAAAAGTACAACAGAGATAATAAAACCCAATTTACAAGTTAAGGTGACAGTTTTTTAGGAAGTTGAACCAGTCTTCCCTAGTAGTGACAGCTTTATCACCCTTATAAGCCTAATTTGAAGCCCTAGGCTCTAGACAATACTGTGTTGACTCTTGAATATTATTCCTGTTACTGAAGTTAGCACAACTATTGTCACAAACATCCTGTTGTTTTTCATTTTTCCCATTTTGTTTAAATTTATTTACATGTATCCTATTCCTTCTATAAATACCACAGGAACTGCCAATTAATTACCAGAGTTCTTGGTTGTGGACCTATTTTTATTACTTGACTCCTAGACCATTTTTTTTTTTCAGCTGGATTTTTCTTAAACAAAACTTCCTCATACATTTTAAGATCTGGCAGACATTTGTCAGTTTTGTTATAATATTTTGCCATTCGGTTGTTTCGCTTAGTTATCCAGTCATTATAATAATTTGTATTAACTATCTTGGGTATCAATTTGGTTTCAACAATAGGTAGTGTTGTACGTAACTGTCTAGACATTAACAATTGAGTGGGTGAAATGAGACTATCATTTAGAGTAGTTCTATATTGTAAAAGAGCCAGCCATATATGTATCTGCATTTGATTCAAGAGTTTTAAAAATAATGTTTTTTGGGTGTTTGGATTGCCCTTTTCACTTAGTCATTAGACTGATGGTAATGTGGACTACAAATTACATGCTCTACATTCCAAGTTTTAGCAAACTTTTTGAAATCATTTGAATTAAACGGTGGCCCATTATCAGAAACCATAACAACTGGTATACCATGACGAGCGAAAATTGACCTAAGTTCCTGTATTGCAATTGGGACTGCTGAGCCTATATTAAGTAAGACATCTCAATATATTTTGAAAAATAATCCACACAAAATTTACACAATTTCCATAAAACCAACTCAAACTTTGTTCAAGGGTAACATTTTGACTTCATGTGGCATTAAAGGCTGATTACTATTATTGTTACTAAATTGTTAACAAGTAGAGCAAGACATGACAATATTTTTAATATCATTAACCATATTTGGCCCAAATAATGAACATTTTGCAAACTGTTCACTTCTAGCTATCTCAAAATAACCCTAATGAATAATCATTAACATTTCTTGTCGCATTGACAGTGGAACAATGATAAATTCCTCTTTAAAAATTATTCCATCTGTTTCATATATTTCATAAAATAGTTTTTGATAGGGTTGAACCTCAACAGGACATGACTCTTTGTTTGAAGGACATCCTATTTGACAAAAATTAGATAACATTTTTAAGACAGGGTATTTACTTGTTTCATCTCGAAAGGTTTCCAGTCTTTCAGGAGACAATGACAGATTTGAGATTAATAGATTGACATGTACACTAACATTCTCATCCAACTCAGGAACTGTGTCCACTAGTGGAGCTCGATATAATGTATCCAAAATAAACATTTGCTTTCCTGGTTGGTAAATTATTTCTAAGTCATAAGGTTGAAGGTTATATTCTCAACATAAGTCTTTGAAGTCGGTGGGGGGGGGG
>CABFVZ010001385.1:20858-49417 GCA_902151445.1 Timema monikensis | reverse complement strand
GGGGGGGGGGGGGGGGGGGGGGGGTGGACTTTATAGAGAGATTTAATGAAAAGAGGAACTAACAGCTTATGGCCAGTGTGTACGACTACTTTGTGACCATAAATATACTGGTATAATTTTACACATCCAAAAACAATAGCAAAGAGCTCCCGTCCAATTTGTGCATAGTTGCTTTGGCTTTCTATAAGTGTAGCAGAAGCATATGCAATTGGATTATTACTGTGAAGAATGACAGCTCCTACTGCAATTTGTGATGAATCACAGAACAAAATTAGTGATTTGGACGGATCAAAATAAGTCAAAACAGGTGCATTTGTAATAATTGTTTTAAGCTCATTGAATTCTTCATCGTGACAATGATCCCAATGCCAAATTATATATTTTTTTAAAGTGTCCTCAAGCACTTAATTTCTTCAGAAAAATCTTTAATTTAAGAGACAAGTATGTAAGCATACCTAAATATCGTCTTAAGTCTTGAGTATTGTTGGGTCTAGGCATATTAACAATAGCGACTACTTTGGCTGGGTCCGGTAGCATCCATTTTCCAGTGAATAAGTGACCCATGTACATAACCTTTTCTTGACAAATTTGTGATTTGCTTAAATTAAACTTCAAATTTACAGATATAGCTCTTTCATCAACCTGCTTTATGATAGAATCGTGTTGTTCTTGGCTAGATGCATAAATTAACAAATCATCAAAATAAATAATTAAATTAGGAATTCCTTCAAAAAGTTATATCATAGTTGAGTGAAAAATCTCAAGTGCTGAGCTTATTCCAAATGGTAAACGTAAAAACCTATAGCGACCAAATGGTATGATAAATGACACAATTTTGAGGATTCCTCATCTAGAGGGATGGTCCAAAATCCATGAATTGGCATCTAATGTTGAGAAAAATTTAGCATCCTTTAATTGGGCTTTGACAGTATCAAGTGTAGGAAAAGGATAATGTGACCTAATAGCTTTATTCAAGTTTCATGGATCTAAACAAATCCTAAGGTTACCATTCTGTTTTCTAGTCAGAACAATACTGTTCCATGCGTTTGAGTTCACTCTCTAGTTCAGTAAATAATTTAAATGGAATCCTTCTGAGAGGCTCTACAACTGGACTTATTTATTTATAGATAAGTGGCAATTACCTGTTTATATTTCCAAGACCCTCAAAAATATCTTTAAATTTATTTACAAATGCCTGGAACTTTGCTCCTAGATTAATATTAATTGGTAATGACTGATTAGGCTCTGTTTGACTCTCAGATATATTTGCAAAAGTAGCATTATTAATTCTCTTAACTAATTTAAGTTCCACGCAAGTTTTAAGACCTAGAATTGTATTACACTTCATCTCAACAATATGGAATTTTATAATAATTTGCTTGTCTCTGATTTGTCAATTTAAATCATCTTCACCTCTTACATGAAGTAATTCTTTACTAAATATCAGGACACGAGTAAATGTAGAGTTTATTTTATTTTCTGATAAATTTAGACTTTTGTAAGTGTTTAATAGCTCATTGGACTCAAGCGATAAGCTTTTAACTGAAGACTTATTCTTAAAGCATAACTTTGCATAGTGACCAATTTTATTACATAAATGGCACTTTACCCTTGCCGCTGGACATTTGTAGTGGTGTTCCTGACCACATCGAGTGCATTTAGACCTTCTTGGACTTGCCGACTGTTGTCTTAAAGAAATTCCTCTAAGGCTTGAACTTCTACCTTGAAATTGACGCGGTGATCTCTTCAGTTGAACCTTTTCCGGTGTTCCCACAAAAATCTCTCTTTGCTGATGAATTACTTGAAGTAAGTTGTCTGAAGTTTGGACATGTTCATTGTTTTGGCAAGCTGGACTGCTTTATCTAAAGTAATTTGACCCTCTTCGATTAAGTGTTGTTTTATGCCATTGTAAGAGTAGCTGAGACCACAAGTGAAATTATCTTTCACTAAACTTTCTCGTGAATCACCAAATTCACACAAAATACTGAGATTTGTCAAAACTATGGCAAAGTCTTCTAGTGTTTCATTTTCTTGCTGATGACGAGTGAAGAATTTGTGACGTTTGAATGAAATATTGGCCTTTGGTGTGAAATATTCATTAAACCTTTGGACTAGTTCATTATATTTCACTTGGTCATTGTCTAAGTCGAAAGAATTAAACACTTCGTGAGCATCTGGGCCTAGGTGGTGCAAAAGTAAAGTGACCTTGCGCGAGTCATTCTCTTTTTCCAGACTTGTGGCTCGTAAGAATATGGTGAACTGTGTGGACCACTTTTTCCACAAATAAGACAAATTTGGGCTTTTTAAGTCAATTGGCTGAATCACTAACGTAGCTGCTAATTTGGGTGACCTTGTGGCGTCGGCCATTTTAGAGTTTTAAATTATTCAACAACGAACGCAAACTGACTATTTATGTAGTAACTGGCAGCTACCTCTAGGGCACAGATAAGGATTTACTAGATTCTTAGCCTTATGGAAGTTTTGCTGCACTACTTAAGCCTGGTTGAGTACATCAACACTAGGGGATGGTAGTGTCAATGCTCAGTGATAAGAGCACTTCCAAATTTGCATTTGTTAAACAACTCACTTTTAATATTTTTTTCACTAAGGGACCATTGTAATCATAATGAGCAGTCTGCTTAAGCTCTTTGTGAGGTAGGGGGGTAGGTAGGGTGAAGAGGGGGTTGGGTCACTACCTGAACCTAGCTTTGTGGAAGCTGGGCGATTGACTTGAGAAGGCTATTTTTGTCTTCTCTCAAGTGAAACCATGTTTAAAATAAAGTTTTTCTAATTCTCCTTGTTGGCACCGAGAGATACTCGTGCTGAAGAACTAAAATCCTCCGATGGAGCACAGCCTTTTTAGCCTGGAGGCTCCGGTTCTAGTTTGTACCTTTTCTGAGTCCTAGGGGCACTAGGCTAGGCAATGTTTTAAAAAAACTATACGATAAATAAAAAACATTTATTATTTTTACCATCATAATGAAAATAATTAAATAAATTATGTTGTTGTAGGTAAAAGAGTGTATATTTATATGCATAAATATACTCTGTGTATAGCCTTGTCCATACACCCTCCAGTGCAGGTTAGTGAGACAACTGAAGCAAATAAATTTCTTTACCATGAATCATTTGAAAGTTTAATTTATCTTGATGCTATGACTAGACCACACATAGTATTCAGATTAAATAATGTAAGTAATTATTTGAAGAAACCTATGAGAATCCACTTAAATGGCACTAAATTTATTTTAAATGCATCAAAGAAGTACTAAATTATGGACTATTATTCAAAAGAGTAAACTACCAGATTTTGATATAGTGATGCAGACATTGCAGGCAACATTAATAAATAGAAATTGAAAACCGGATGAGTGTTCAGATTTGAATAGGAATGGAATGTTGAAAGTATAAATTAAGCTGTGTGTGTGTGTGTGTGTGAGTGTGTGTTTGCATGTGCATGCATGCATGTGTGTGCATGCGTGCACATAAGTGTTTGTGAAGAGTTGTTGCCAAGCCTGGTTTCGCTTAATGGGATTATACTCGGAAACAGTTCCTTTCCCTCTCACTATCCATTTGACTAATCTTACACATAGTTATGTAGTGAGTGAATGAATGACTGTCTATATGTGCATTGGCTTTAAATAGCAAGTTTGATGGTATTAAATAAAAGGAAACCATTTTCTAGCATAGCCTCATCAAGGAGACAATCCATGAGTTGCCTCTTAGATCACACACAATTCGCTGAAGCATTTTATTTACTCAATAAAAAAATCATCATTAATTATAAAGGCCACTTTTAGTATTGGATGGGTTTAGTAGATTTAATACTCTGCACATAAAATGAATATGTTAATATGATATTTAAAGTCTTTTGAATTGTTATCTACTAAAATGAGAAGTTGATCCTCTCTCTAGGGATAGAATTTCTCCTTATGTCTTTTTCTTAATTGAAAAAATTAATATGATAGTACTGTATCCGTATTTGTTTGTAGGCCTGTCCTATTTCTATTATTGAATTCATTAAAAAAAAATACAAGAACATACACATAAATTAACACATCTTATTTAGCCGTTCAAAAACATAATCTTTTCTTTAGGTTTAATACTCAAAATTTCACACTATTTCAAGGGTAAAATGTTGGAATTTCAAGGGTAAAATGCTGGAATTTCAAGGAATTTGGAAAAGAATGAAATGAATATCCCAACGTGAAAGTTTAATATTTCTCTTTGTTGCACTAAAGCTTATTTAAATACTTTTTTATTATTAAGGTTTAAGCTCTGAACAAGGACAAATATTATTACTTGATTTTATAAAAATGAATAGTATAGTCTTGATGGTTCAAGCTTCTTTATAATTCAAGGCAAGGATGCGCCCAATACATATCCTTTTACATAGCACCTATCTAAGTACTAGAGACAAATCTGAAGGAAATAAGAAAACTTGACACTCCTTGTAAGAAATTTTCCTAGATGTGAGTATACCGATAAAATGGAGATTCAAGACAGAACGAGTATGTTTAAGTATTTTAATTTTTCCAGTTATTTAGTTTATTTCTTAATTTTTTCGATAGTTATAAGTGGGCATGGTCTCATTAAACTCAAACTATCAGCATATGGTACTACCTTACTGTGGTGTGTATCCTAAATAATAAAATATATTATAACAAGGAAAGAGCTCCTTAGCTTACATTAACCAAAATATTAGTTTCAAGATTTGATACATAAGCTTATAAAAAAATCTTGGGAATAAACTGATAATGAATAACAGTTTGAGGCCAACGTAACTATTTTTCTAACCAAAGAAACTGAACATAAATTATTATCTTTTGCCCATTTATAGACATATTAGGTACTTTGGATGTAAATTGAGAATTGATTATGCTCATATTAGTGTTAGAGAATCACTTTTTGAAACCCAGAAGTTGTTTTAGTAGACTTGTACAAATAATATTAATAGCTATAACAATAATAACCATAACAACAAAACTATTTACTTCATAGTAAATGCATAGTTAAAGCAACTAAATTATTTGAATTATTAAATTACATACACTGTTTCCAGAGCTAAAGTACCAAAGTTTTACCAACATTGATTTATTATACTTTGACCCAAAAAAAATGGTTACCTCATGTTACACAGTATTTTAATTGTATTTAAATTGAGTACCTATGTATATTAATTTTTTTGGTTCATGCATTGCCATAAATTAGAAAGTGTTTATACTATATAGAAATACTCTAGATATTTACTATTTCACCACAAATTACATTATTATGTCATAAATAACCAAACTGTGTGGTCAAATCATGTACTAAATATTTGTGAACATACTTACTGCAAAAAAACAAAAAAAAAAACCATGTGTTTATATCACATAATATAAACTATGTTATGATACTGAAATTGAATAGGAGTCTAATGGTTTGATATGCCATGATAGGCCAGTTATTACGTTTCAAGATTGTGAATTGTAAAAATAAATATAAATGGAAGACTATGTATTATTGACTGTAGGTATTTATTTGTGTAATATTAACTTTTAATTAATCAAAAAATTCAATATGGTGTGCACTTGTAAAGCCTTGGCTCAGTGATACCAACATTGGTACACTAATTCCAAAGTCTGTGGTTTGATGCTTATTTTAAAGTGTTTTTCTTATTTATTTAAATTTATTTATTGGTTTATACCCGATTCTATATTCAATAGAGGAATGATTGCTAGATTGATTTAAAATAAAATAAATGTCGATTTTATAGTATAATCAAGACAACTACTGGTAGCTTGTGCCTTGAGTTTGATGATAGTTCATATAAGTATGTAATCTCACAAGCTCTCATAGATTCATGCCGCAAATAATAAGTAGATAATGACCCTGAGCATAGAATTAACCCCACAAATTCAATGAAACCTTTTATGTAGTGAGCCAATAATCTCACATGAAATTCCTATGTTTGTCTGATTCCAAGGGCATAGAAGAAAACATGTCAAGGGGGGTCCACTAAAAAATTTGACTCTACCTTGAGCCAATAAAAGTTTCTCTATGCATATATAGGCCCCCTTGGTGGTCTATTTAATTCTGGAAGGTGAGGGGTACAGACCCCCCATTACCCACATTTTTGACAACGTTAGCTGTTTCAGACTAATCACAAGGTTTTGTGTCAAACTATGTTTAAAAGTTCCTATAAAATCTCCAGATTAAGAGAGAAATTTAATCCAAAATTGTCATATTTGGAATTAGTAAAGGAAAATAACCTTATTAGGACTTGCTAAATAAAATGAATTATCTTCTATGTGTTTGATGGGACTTGGGCTTATATTGGTTACATTTACACTCAGCTGAATTTTCTTTCAATTTAATCTGTAGAACAGTAATTTGGTCAAATGGCATTCTTCTCTAATTTAAAGAAACGCCTGTAGAAAATTATACCTCAAAAGCATGAGCTTTTATGCTTCTTTATGTGATTGCTAGTCACATACATGACACTTAAACTTGCTGCATGTTCATTTTTTTAAATATGAGTTTCCTGTAATGTTTTGGAACAAAATAAAATATTTTGGTGCATTGTTGAATTGCATAGAAAATGTATATGTATCTTAATTTAATTTTTGGAGCAAGAAAATAACATACCATTTAACCATATAAAGCATGCGTTAGTTAAATATATTTTGAAAAGGTATTTCTAGCCTTAAAAAATTTTAATTTAAAATACCATTCAAGTGTGTTGCAGTAAGAAACCAAATGTATTATCAAGCATTTACATTAAAGTCAATAAATGAAAGCTAGAATAGGTAGAAGAAAGGGGGAAAAGGACCAATTATAAATTATAAAAACCACACTATCTCTGTTGCCATTTTACATCTGTAAAAATCTAAAAATGTTGTTATAAGTAGGGATGTAAAACTCTATACCTTGATATCCTTGATTCTTACTAGCATACAAAGAATCAAAAATCGATCTTAATATTACGATTCTCTATATTTCGATTCTTAGCTCTCAATGAAAGAACTAGCAACTAAGAAAATGTCAAAATTCAGAACAAGTGATAATCTAATATCTCTGATTTGCTACATATTTTGATTCTGTAAACAACCCTATTTGGTAAATTTATAAGACTTGTGCTTTCGACAATAATTCTTTGTGATACCTATTTTTTAATTATTTTACTCAGCGAAGCTTTATTTGAAGGTAAAAATACATGCTTTCTAATGTAAGTCCTCATAATTATTTTAATCTAATAAAATATGCTTTAATACTTGGTAAACGGATCTTTTACTTTGTTAAAAAAAATTGCTTTTTGTATTATTTCCTCTTTTTTTTTTTGCTATTAAATGATATTGAATAAATATGTTTTTAAATGAGGTTGTATGCTTGGAAAAATAATAAAATAGGAAATGTTCAAGAATCAAAATCGAGAATTGAGGAATTGAGGTTGAACTTAATAATCAGAATAAAAAATTGGAATGAGAAAAGAAGTTATCATTACATCCCTAGAGTTAATAAATATGTTTGATGTACATATTGTGCCTTTTTTAAAGTAGGGTGAATATAAAATGTATTAGAGGGTTTTGACTTGGCATTTTTCTTACTTTTATAAATCTTTATATACATCATTTGGGGCTGTTTATTAACTTTTTTACATTATAATTTATTGTTTTTAAACATTGAAAGCTTATTAAATTTTTTTAAACTATAATTAAAATAATGTTTTGCATCAACTTAGTCACTGAAAATGATTTCTAACTATAATGGTTTAAATGTATACATACAGTCAAACTTGGTAATAAAAAGCACCAGGACACCAACAAAATCTACTCGTTATATCAGTGATTAATTAAATATACCCTTTAAAAAAAATTCTCAATAATAATAATAAAAAGATATTAAAGAGAACAAATGAATATATTGTAATTGGATACTGTTGATTTGATATATATAAAACTTATTGAATATATTTCATTTGATTAAAAAGTGTGAAGCTAAAGAAGAAAACAACGCTGTTAGCTTGCCCGTCTCACAGATATAAAAAACAAAAGGGAATATAGCGAACACACGCTAGCACCATGCAGTGTGCTTATATCTTCACCAGTTCCACCTAAGCCATAGCTACTAATGTTCACACTTTGTTGATAGGCGTCAATATGCAGATACCCGTGTCGGCACATAATATCTAGAATCTCCCTCGAGTCAATGTCTTTGTCAATACATGCGCCAGCTGCTTTAGTCCATCAATGTGCTCCTCAGCAATCCGATAATCCAAGTAGCACTCACTTACAAAGTAGTGCCACACTTCAATGTATTTCGATCTCTTGTGAAACTCGGTATGTTTTTATAAGTCTCACTGCACTTGCATTGTCCACACGGAGCATTGGCATTTCGTCAGCTTTAGTACCAAGTTCGCCAAGTAGACGCTCAAGCCACAGTAACTATTTAGCGTCTTCACTGGCACCGACAAACTCTGCTTCTCTTGTCAACAATGCCACCAACCGCTGCATTTGGTTTGACCACGCCTGCCACTGCCTGCATGTATCACCAGGATACCACTTGTTGACCGCCGTAACCAGCAAAGTCATCATGACTAAATGCTTTAAGCGTTATTTTGCTGTTGCTTGTTTGATACAGCAATCCGTAGTTGCTCGTTCCTCGCAGATACTTTTAGATGCGTTTGACTTCTATTCATTCTGCTTCTGTCGGTTGTTCTATTCCTCGGGCAGCCCGAGATACAGCAAACGCTATATCTGGTCATGTTGCCGTCATCAGGTGCATGAGGCATCCTACCACCTCACGATATAGCACATGATATCCAACCAATTTCTCGGTTCTACCATCACTTCGGTCACAAGGTGTTGCCACTGAGTTTGCCTCATGCATGTTAAAGCACTCTAGGATTGTTTTTTGTGTAGGCATGCTGGCACATGAAGATACATTCTAAACGTTGTTTGATCTGGATGCCGAAAAAATTTCATCTTGATCGCTCCCAACGACAACACCAACATCCACATAGATGGCGACAGTCAAATTCTTACTGTTGCGTTCACGAAAAAATAGACAGGGATAACTTCTAAACCCTGCTCTTCCATGAAGTTGACAAACCGCTGATTCCAACACCGTGGAGGCTGTTTGAGACCGTACAGGCTTCGTTTGAGTTAGTATACCAGATCACTGCCGTCATTGAATCCTTCCGGTTTTTGCATGTATACTTCCTCCTAAAGTGTGCCATACAGGAAAGCAGTCTTAACACCGAACTGAAACAGTTGTATTTTCTCTACAGTAGCAACTGCAAGCACAGAGCGCACCGTGCCGTAGCGTGCTACCGGAATAAAAATCTCACTATAGCTTATGCCCTCCTTTTGAGCATATCCTTTAGCAACAAGTCAAGCTTGGAACCTTTGAATTGCCCCATCAGTGCTCAGATTTGTGCGGATCACCTAGCGATTGTTGATGACCTTCGCACCTTTTGGACACTCCACCAGCTGTCACATGTCTTTTTGGACAGGGCATTCATTTCTTAATTCATGGCCATAAGCCAATCCTCTTTTTGCGTTAAATTAATGGTTTCGTTATATGACGCAGGATCTCTACGGTTGTAAACTGCCATATATGCTGTATAAAGTGCGTAATCTCCTGACGTCATCCACGTTGGCTACTGGACCATATGTTTTGATCATTGGATTTTCTTTGGCAACTCTTCCTCGATTGCCAGCTTGGAACTTTTCAGAGTCGAATGACTCTGACTTCACTTCGTCCTCCTGTTGTTCAGAAGTTGCTTCTTCAGCAGTGATGCATCTCAAAATAGTCTCGCCAAAAATTTTGTGCAAATACGTTTCGACTTGATGTAAACGCCATGCGAGTTCACAATCTTCATACACGATGGCACATAAACCTAGTACCCGTCCTTGTCATTGAGGTAGCCAACCATTCGTCCAAACACACACTTGTCGAATTTCTTCCAAAACTGTTTTGGAATGTGTACGTAACACTCCGTACTGAACACGCGCAGATGATTCAAGTCTTTAATCACGGGACCGCTCCACAATTCCATTGGTGATTTATAATAACTGGTGCTTTAACTGTGCGATTCAATACTTACACCACTGTTTCACACTTTTGTGCCCACATTGACTTATGAACTAGACTGAGAGCATTGACTAGGCAAGGTCTACAATCGAACGATTTTCACTCTCTGCTGCACCATTTTGTTCACATGTATACGGTGCTGGCAACACCAATGCGATGCCACGATCATTGAGAATGCGACGAACTTCCTCACAGTTGAATTCCTTAACTCTCTTAGACCGGAACAATTTGACTGTGTGACCAATAGTTGAAGCTTCATTTAATAAACAGCCTCACGGCAAAGATCACTCTCGGTGACAGTACTAGACTCAGTCTCTCATCACGGACATAATGTAAGCATGGAACTTTAGGCTTATTATCCCGCTAAAGTTTTTACTATTATTTTGAACTTAATCTCAAGACCTTTGTTTCAAATATATTTATTTTCACTCCATAATCTTTCCATTTAACTTTTCGAACATGAGGGTTCATTTAAAGAATAATTTTGGTTTTGGGCTTGTCCCATCTGAATGTTTGGCTAGTTACTAATGTTTCGAGCTCAACTCGAAAATATTAAACTTTGGGCTTTTCCTATTTAAATGTTTTGCAAGTTATTTCGTTTGGAGCTTAACTCATAATATAATAAACTTTGGGGTTCTCCCATTTAAATGTTTTGCTAGTCGTTTAATGTTTCGAGCTTCCTCTTAACATATTAAATTTTGGGCTTAACCTTTTAAGAATCATAAATTACTCTTCCTATCTTTGATCCACCTTTAAGTATTGTTGTTTTTGGGGCTTTTCCCGTTTAAATATGTTGCCAGTGATGATAAGCACAAGACTTTGTTTCTTTAGTTATTATTCATATCTTTGATAGTGTTCATAGGCAACTCATTGATTATCAATAGCAATCATCTCGACGGCACTTTTGTATTTCAATTAAAATTATTTTTTTTGTTTTTCGTTTACTGAATAAAGAACTTATATGTTGATAAATTTCCTGCTTCCTTTTAAATTTTCATGATTTCCTGCCTTTGTATTATTTGTATCTTGCCCTTTTAAGGGTTATAGTTACAGCCAGACATCTTCCAAATAACCAGGGCTCCACTTTCCATGGACCAGCATCTTGACATTGACAAGCCCCGAAACATAGGCCAATATTTTACCTTTATTTGCCTAAGATATGTTGACTGGAGACGAAAACTTCTTGTACGTGGTAAAATACTGCTTGTTCGCTGTCATGTGGTGTGATGCTCCTGAGTCGCATACTTATGTATCCGCCTGCCTCATGCCTCTGATTGCTGAGAATGCTGTACCGTTACAAACGTCTGTAAATTGCGTACTCGACGAGTTTGAACTACCTGTTGCTGCAGACTTACCCTTATCAGCCTTAAGCTTCCTTAAATTCTTCTTCACGTGACCATCTTTTCTAAAACATTTGCGGATTTCTATATTGTTGTACGTTGATTTCTTTGACACCACACCGGGTTTACCTATTGTTGCTTTGGTCACTGCTGGATGGTGCTTCGTGGTCGACACATGTTCCACAAAAGCACTCGATTCAGCTGCTACTATATTTGCTTGTTGCCATTTTTCGATTGTACAGAGCTTCTCAAGCAAGCTGTTCGTTGTGCGCTTGTTGTCATCAAGAGACTCCCAAACATTGCTGAATTCCTGGTATTCATTACCAACTGTCGACAAAATTTGTCCATACAGCAGCTCAACCGGTATATATAGGACCCTCGTCTGCAAAGTTGTGTAGGTATTCATATCTGCAAACAACTTTTCAACATTTGCAGCGTACGTCACAATCTCCATGTCCGGATCACGCTCGAGCTTGAAAAATTCCGTCATCAGCAGACTTAATTGTTGAATGCTACTCTGCTCCTACACTTTGACAAGCTTGTCTCAAATATCCTTCAGGTTGGTATACATCAATACCAAATTGGCAAGCGGTTGACTCAATGCACTTGCGTTAAGAGCCGCCATCTGTGCGTTGTCTCACTTCCATTCCGTCAACTTTTTTTTTATGTCGTGGCAGCCTTCGCGAGAACAGGGCATTCTCTGGTTCAATTTATAATAGTCATAATTTTGTACTGTTCATAGTGCATATTTATTTGCCACTTCTACTTCGCTCAAATAGAGGCACCAACAAGTTTTTTTATTTTTATTTTAGCATCCGTCACCATTACGATTTCTAGAAAAATTTCAATTACACACACCTCTAAAAATTGAGTAGGCCTATCTTCTAGCACTTACGACGTCCATCCCAAAAAGAATGACATAAATAAAATAAGTTCTGCACCGTAATGTGTATTACCATACGACGTACTCCTGACAATCGCACTAACACGCACACACACATAAAAGTCCACCAAAAAGCTTCCTTTGTTTAATCGTGCCAACAAAGCCACATAAATAAAAACCAGTCACCTTACACTTTCACAACCAGATTTTACCACAAATCCACACCAGCATGATCTGGGCCAATAACCTTCTGATTTGATATATATAACTTATTGTATATATTCCAATTGACTAAAAAGTTTGAAGCGGAAAAATAAAACGCCGTTATGGCAGCAACATGCAGTGTGATTACATCTTCAACACACACCTTCATATAATTTGTATTAAAATGCTCGTATAAACTACAATACACTTAATATTAAACACGATCTACCTGTCCGTGATTTTAGATAGACACTTTCTTTTGTTATTAGACAATAGACATATTTTCAACAGAAGGGTTGGTTTCTAACTGATTTTACAGTTGTGGTAGTGTTTGTGTGAAGTGGAACAAGGCTGGTAGATGGACATTGGAGAGGTAGGTTCATGACCTGCCTGTGATCCAATGCAGGTGTTCATTTAAGCTAAGTTATACCTTTAATTTGTGTCTTCCAAGAAATGGGTATTTCCAACTATCTGAGCAATTAAGATTGTTTTAAAGTTTTCATAGTTATCAAAATTTGTATTGTATATCTTTCTAGTATGCTTGTTTGAATGTGAGTAGTTGTATGGTACTTCACATAAAAAAAATCATCAAGGATTTTTGCTCATTACAGCTCTAGTCACATAATATCTGTGCACACTATAGCAAAGTTTGACTGTATCATGGTAACTATTCCTAAATTGCTCTATTAATTTTTAATTGAATTATAAGCTAGGTACCTTTTTTAAAAAATCTCCATACTGGTAGGTGATTAAGTTTAACATAAGATCTGGACAGAATTATATATATATATATATATCAATGGTAGAGCTATACATCTATACAGTTGAAGTCCCCCTCTACATATTTGAAGACCCATGTTCAATACATATGATTTTTAAATGGTCTAACAAACACCTAAGAATTAAAATAAACAATTGAATCATGTATTGGGAGTAAATATGTATGGAAAGTGTACTGTGTATAATCCATAAAATATATGACTTTTTAAGTATTTTAAAGTTAACTTATTTAGGCAACTTTATAGTTAATCAATTAAGAATTTATATATTAGGCCTAAATGATTGATTTTGTTTAATTAATTTAATTTTATACTCATGTTAGAAAAATGAACAAATTTAAAGTCCTTTTATGAATCAAAATATATGGAACCCCTAGATAGGCCTGCCAGGTGCTCAAACTGGACCCGGTACCAGGGGCCAAGCCCGGGCCCACCTCTTCTAATACTTTGACAACATACCAAATGTAATTTCCAATTATGTAAATTAAGCCAGAAATACTCTTCACCATTCAGAAGTGGTCATGCAATTACTAAACTTACTAAACATAGATCGACCTCAGACTCAGGACCCGGTGCTCGTGGGTTCAAGCCCAGGCAATATGGACAAATTTTTCTTGAGTGGTTAAAAATCCACAGCACAACTTCCTTTGGAGAGGAAGTAAAGCCGTTGTTCCTGTGTATAATGTAGCATGTAATAGAACCCTGGAAGGTATGTGAGAATAGCTTTCCTGGCAAAATCGCTCATAGAAAATGGCATGTGCTGATAAAAACAGTCGGTTCAGAAAGTGCATGTTAATTACCTCACATATATAGATTAAATAATACTACACATATTTTAATTTTGTTTTCATTGCTCTCTGAGTGGCAAGCTCATAAATAATTGTATGTTCAATGCAGAGAATGGCCAGTAAAGTTTTCAGCTATGGTTACTTAGCCAGCTGAATGACTTTTTTCCTTCTTGCAAGTTCCACCTAAGGAAACCCCGGCGGGTGTGTTTATCATACACTAATCCTTAGTATGGATAAACATTTTTCTTTAGGTACTGCTTGTAATTCTTTTTTTTTTTCATCTAATGTAAAAGTAAAAAATATAAAACTTGGTTATAGCCCTTGCCTTGAACTATGGTATCGATAGTTGTGTTAAAATAGGCAATTCTATACAAGGATATTCTGGTCTAGGTTGGCACTACTGCTAACTGTGTAGTTTGTTTGATTTAGCTGATCTGTGTCTATGCGTATAAACCTGTGTAACACTTTTTACATGTCATGCTCAGTCTAAAACCAGTTAGTTAATTCTATAAACCTGGGTACTCTGACAGGTTATGGGCCCAGCCTTGTGGTGATTTGTGGATTTTAGGACGGGTAATGTTTATAAGTCAAGTGCGCTCAGTAATACGCGTGAACTGTACGTGTTTGCTTTTTTTGTGACGCCGTTGCCAATCACCATCGCCATAATGGTTTTAGAAGAAGACAAAACTTACAGAATTCCGCTTTTTGATGGTACTAATTTTGACAACTGGAAGTTTCGGGTAGAAACTCTTCTAGATGAAATTGATTTGTTGCCCTTTATTCAAGGTGACTATCGGGACTTAGTAAAAATTGCATCTAGTGATAGTGCTGAAATTAAGGCGGAAAAGGAAAAAGAGCTGGACAAGCTTCGTAAAGCCGATCGCAAGTGTAAGTCACAGATTATACAACGAATCTCAGATAGCCACTTGGATTGTGTGAAGGATAAGAACACCGCTTATGATATATGGCAAGTGCTTCGTAACACATACGCTCGCAAAGGTATTGCTAATCAGCTTTTACTGCGCAAAACCTTGTTGATGATGAAATTTGATCCCTCTTTAGAGACACTTGAAGTGCATTTTATTAGGTTTGATCGTACTATTCGGGAACTGAAATCGTCGGGAGCTAACCTCGAAGAACTAGATGTTGTCTGCCATCTTCTCTTGACTATGCCATCAGAATATCAAGTTATTGTCACTGCCATAGAAACACTATCTGCTGATAATCTCAACCTGGCATTCGTAAAAACGCGCCTACTTGATGAGCAGAGCAAACGTCAAGCAGAAGGTATTGATGGATGCAGCCAATCATTTTCTAGCGTTACTGATAGGAAGGCTACAAAGTTGAAATCTTCGCAACTGGAATGTTGTCCTAATTGTAAAGAAAGCATTTCAAAGCAAGTTACTGGGAATAAGTGTTTTTTCTGTCATAAAGCTGGTCACTTTCGTTCGGACTGTCCAAAATTGAAAGGCAAGAAGCAGCAAAAGAATTCAACACGCAAAGCAAACGTAGCTGAAGCTAGTGATGATGAATTTAGTTTGACTGTGTCAACATCAGTGGCCTGTTGTGATGGATCTGTGTGGTTGCTTGACTCTGGCGCCACTGAACATATGGTCAGTGATAAAAATATTAGTTTGGTTTCAAATAAGAGACGCCTATCAAAGTCTATTAAAATAAAAATTGCTAAGTCAGGTTCGATGTTGTGTGCTGAAGAGATCGGAGATATACACGCGTCTGTGACTCACAAAGGTAATCAAAACTTTATCAAGCTTTCCAACGTACTTATTGTCCCTGGATTACAATTTAATTTGCTCTCAGTTAGTAAAATTGACGCTAATGGGTTTAAAGTTGTGTTTGAAAAGGGGAACGCTACCATTCTTAAAGGTGATATTTTTGTGGCTGCCGCCACTCGATCTGGTAAAGTGTATACAATGTCTCTTTCACCTCGTGAAAAGGCATGTGCTGGCGTTGCTAGTTCCATTGTAGCATCATCTGATTTGTGGCACAAGAGGCTTGGTCACATTGGCAAAACTGGTTTAGTTCACTTAAGTAAGATTGTAGATGGAATCAAGTTTGATCCAGGATCAATCCCCGATTTATGTGATTCTTGCATACAGGCTAAGCAAACACGCCTTCCTCACACAAAGCCACGTATTAGAGCTAAGCGCCCTTTGGAGATCATACACAGTGATCTTGTAGGACCCATTAAGCCCGTATCATATGATCAAAAAAGGTATCTGCTTACCCTGATTGATGACTTTAGTCACTTTACAGTCATTTACACTCTAAAGGCAAAGTCTGAAGTATTTTCATACTTCAAACAATTTGAAGCTATGGCAACAGCTCACTTTAACCTAAAGATAAGTCGCCTTAGGTCAGATAATGGTGGTGAATTTGTGTCGCAGGAAATGCTCAATTATTTAAAAAAGAAAGGTATCCAGTCAGAGTTTACGATCAGGCATACCAGTCAGCAGAATGGCGTCGCAGAAAGAATGGGACGTAGCATCATGGAGAAAACACGCTGTTTACTCCTTCATTCTTCTCTTGATAAGTCACTCTGGACGGAGGCTGTTATGACTTCAGTCTACCTAATAAACAGATCACCTACTAAAGCTCTTGAAAACCAGGTTCCAGCAGAACTGTGGTATGGTGTAAAGCCTGATATGTTAAAACTGAAAGTTTTTGGCTGTGTAGCACATCTTCGCTTACCTAATCAAGTTTTTAAAAGTAAACTTGACAGCCGCTCGAAAAAGTGCTACTTTGTTGGTTACTGCCCAAATGGGTACAGGCTGTGGTGTCCACAGGAACGAAAAATCATACGTGGGCATGATATAATTTTTGATGAACATTCGTTCATAACCAGTGATGTTATTGGTTCAACACCCTCTCAAACTACTGAGGTCATCGGTTCGACTCCAAATGAAGTTTTTACTGAGGAAATGCAGGAGGAGCTGTCTTCAGGAGGAGAACCAGAGACTATTTCTGACGTAGAAGAGACCCCTGGACCTGACGAGGAACTTGAACCTCTGCGGAGGAGCACGAGACCTCGCACTGCACCAGCGTACCTAAATGACTATGTCGCACTGGCTCTTGGTGCTGAGTCATTTATTGACAACTTACCAGAAACCTTTGAGGACATCCATAGTAGAGATGATGCCCAACAATGGATGGCTGCAGTTGAGGAAGAGATGTACTCATTAAAAAAAAATGAGACCTGGACCCTTACTGAGCTGCCATCTGGCAAACGAGCTATCAACTGCAAGTGGGTCTTCAAAATGAAGCAGGATGAAAATGGACAGCTTGACAGGTACAAGGCAAGGTTGGTGGTGAAGGGCTGTGCACAGAAGAAAGGGTTTGACTACAATGAAACGTACTCACCCGTAGCCCATTTAACTACTGTCAGAACCCTGCTTGCCATCATAAACAAAGAAGATCTAATTGCCTTCCAGTTGGACGTGAAAAATGCATTCCTACATGGAGACCTTTCTGAAGAGGTGTATATGAAGCAGCCACCTGGCTTCGTAACTGACAGCAACCTTGTTTGTAAGTTACACAAGACCCTCTATGGATTGAAGCAGGCACCACGGGAGTGGAATGCTAAACTTGACAAATTTGTGAATTCTCTCGGATTTAAGCAGTCTGAAAACGAAAAGTGTGTGTACTTCGACTTCAGCAACAGCATCAAAACTTACCTTTTGGTTTACGTAGATGACATCATTCTGGCAGGGAACAATCTGCAGAAGTTGAATGACATCAAAACATGTCTTATGTCAGAATTCGAGATGAAGGATCTTGGAGGTTTGCACAGCTTTCTAGGTATAAAAATTGATCAGAAATCTGATGGTATGTTCATTAGCCAAACAGCCTACTTGAAGAAAGTTCTCAAGAAATTTGGTATGGAACAGTGCAAACCTGTTAAGACACCAATGGAGGCAAAACCACCTGAAATAACTACATCAGAGTGCATAATACAAAAAAAACCGTACCGTGAGCTTGTTGGTAGTTTGATGCATGTGATGCTCTACACTCGCCCTGATCTGAGTTTCTCAGTGAATTTCTACAGCCGATATCAGAGCAATGCAACAGAAGCACATTGGATTGGACTCAAGCGAATACTACGATACATTCAAGGAACACTTGAAGTTGGTCTCTTCTTTCCGAAGAACTGTGATGTCGCCTTACGGGCCTACGTTGATGCAGACTGGGCCAGTGACAGCGATGGTCGTAAATCTACTTCTGGGTACCTATTCCAAGTTTATGGTGCCACTGTTGGTTGGACTACACGTAAGCAGACTACAGTCGCCCTGAGCTCAACGGAGTCAGAGTTTGTCTCCCTGTCAACCGCCTCATCAGACCTACTCTGGTTGAGAAGACTGATCCAGGACTTTGGGATCATTCTAGGACCCACCAAGGTGTACGAGGACAACCAGTCCTGCATAAGATGTTTGGATAAATGGGAGCATCGAAGACTAAAGCATATTGATGTCAAATACAACTTTGTTCGTGATTTGTATCTAAATGGTGTTATTGATGTGATTTATTTGGAGACAAATGAACAATGTGCTGACATTCTGACAAAGGGTTTGGTTGGAAACAAATTTGAGTACTTTCGTAATTATATTGGTTTAATCAAGTGCTGATTCACTAGAGTTTATTTGTATGTATTTAAGAGCACATGTAGAACTTTTTTGCCTAATTTTTTGTGGTTGTATTCGAATTGAGGAGGAGTGTTAAAATAGGCAATTCTATACAAGGATATTCTGGTCTAGGTTGGCACTACTGCTAACTGTGTAGTTTGTTTGATTTAGCTGATCTGTGTCTATGCGTATAAACCTGTGTAACACTTTTTACATGTCATGCTCAGTCTAAAACCAGTTAGTTAATTCTATAAACCTGGGTACTCTGACAAGTTGTTCCCCTGTGGAGGGCCTGCGGGTGATCAGCACTCTAACACATTACCATCTAAGCTAAGGTGTATAAATATTCCACAATTTGTGTTTTGCATGAAATGGATTTAACTTAGGTTTAATTTGTATTTGTTTCTTATTACTTTAACAAAAATTAAAATCTTTAAAATTACTCCCACTTTCTCATCTATCCTCACTCTCTCTCTCTCTCTCTCACACACACACACACACACTCACACTCATGCACTTTCACTAGCACTATGCTACATGCTTTCTCTAACACATTTTATCAAACACAAAAAAAAAATGGATCTTCTTACAATGAGGGTAGATAACTCAACTAGCTTAGGCTGGGGTTCATTCCCTGACAAAATGAAATGGGGTAATTTTTTACACACAGTTGATTGACGTCCTTTGCAAATGAATTATTAAACAAATTTTTTTAAATTCACTTTTCTTATTTTTTGTCTTTAGATTTAAATACTTGAGTTGCTAATAGCCAGTACCAGAACTAAAGCATAATGATATAAATATTTAGTAAGTGACCTTGGAAATTTGAGATTTATTGTTTTCAAAACATTATACTACCTTTTATTGAATATGTGTTAAACAATAAATGTATTCATCAAAGTCGTATAAGCATGTTTAGTTTGACATTTGCCTCTACATCATATTATATTTTTTTTATATATATATTGTTGCTCTAGATGTAGTGTATAAATATTGAATGGAGTGTAACAGTACAACTCACATACATTTATGTTTGCATGTTAAGTGTCCATATAATTAGTAATTGTGTAAATTAGAAATAAGAAAAGTATGTCTGTGTCTGTATTTAATTTTGGTGGAAAATAGTGCTTTTTTACATAAAAAATATATATAGGTAGATAAAAAATATAAAAATCTCTATTTTAAAATTGCCTCATCTCAAAAGTCAGTGTTTCTTATGAGTTATTTGTCCAAATACTGAAGTGTGACATATCTTACTTTTTTTTATAGTAATTTAGAAAATTGTAGTTATAGCATATATCAGAAAACACCTAATCAGTCTAATGTAATAAAAGTATTTTTATACTGAACTTTATAAATAAGTTGGAAAAATAAGTAGCACATCTTGAAATTAAATATGTTAATAATATTTATTTATTAAAGTAACAAGGTAGTTTTTTTAATTACTGGACAAGTATACACTTTACTATACTTTTATAAACAAAAACAAAGAGAATTTTTTTTAATAAATGTTTTATAATTTGATATCAATACAATTTGACTTGTGAGATAGCTTACAGTATGTGTTACCTGTGTCCGCCCACCAATATGAACAGAAATAGTCAACCCTTATAATTAATAAAATAGTGGACACTGTGGAAAAAGGTTAAGCAAAGAAATCAAAATTATTGGTGAAGTTAAGAAGCCAAGTATTTTGTATTTCCAACTACATGTTAACATAGCAAGATTGACTGCTAGTATGTGTATTTACCTGTACATAAGATATGTTTTTACAAATTTGTTTTCCTTGGAATCGTAAGTCATCTTATATTCACATACTTGAAAAAATATCCGTAAGAGTCATTATTTGTTAGTATTAATAGGCAACAACCAATACTTTTAAATTGTAGTCTAGTTTGTCAACTTGCTGTTCATGGTCAAGCTTTCTCTCTAGTTTTCTGCTGCTGATTCACCCACAATATAGTCATCTTTGATGTCCTCAGTCTTTTGGTAGCAGTGAAAGGGCTAGGTAAATGAATTTGATTTGAATCTTAACTATAATATGTGCTTTTTCCCATGAACATAGATAATTTTTGAGCTGTAATTTTAAATTCAGGTAAATATGGTATATAGAATCTACACAGCAGCCCTAGTTTTTAACTTAAATATTCAAGTTGGGTATTTTTACAACTGTTAAAATTATGTTTCAATCACAGTTAAGTATGAGTTAACTCAGTTAAATTTTACAATAACTAGGTGACCTGGTGGTCTAGGGGTAAGGTGTCAGACTTCTGTGCTGGCGGCCGGGGTTCAATCCTCGGTCCCGGCACAGATTTATCTGATTACCAAACCCTTCCTTCACCTCTGACAAGACATCTTGTGAATGTGGGGAATGCCAGGCCTCCACCGTGGTTCGGATTCCACGTTAAACTGTAGGTCCTTCATTTCATCTCACAATCACCCTACCATTACATATTAGCGTAAGTGCGTATAACCCGAATGGGTAGTAAGACGTGGTGCTAATAATAATAATAATAATAATAATAATAATAATAATACAATAACTGGGAGGTAAGATTTCAGTTTAATATTGTTTAATGTTTCAATTGATCATGAATTAGTTCAGTGGTGTCACGATAAGCATTACTTGTTTAAACTGTACCTGAGAATTGCTCTTATCACTTGGTGGAATACTCATTGGTCAGGTATGATTTAAAAAAAATTATCATGGAAAATATGTAAATCATAATTTATGAGAACCAAGTGAGGAAGACGAAAAAATTCTTGTAATTGTTCAGTTATAGTAAATGGATGGTAATGTATACCACAAGGTATAAGCAGGACAATTTTTTTTAGATGTTTTGGTCCACTTGAGATCCTAGTGATGGCCAATCGTACTCCTTTTCAGTCCAACAGTATAAACACCTTTTCTAGCATTTATGATATTAAAACAATGTAATCTTCACCCTTAACATAGTCCACAGCACTGGCAGAGCATATGCTTCAACAAATTAAAAAATGTTTACTAAGGGCATTATTCTTGTTGTCAAATCACTATTATGCCTTTAATAAGAAGGTTGAAAAAGACATTACAATTCATTCTGTATCAAGCACCGCTACCAAATTACATATCCTTAATTCAAGCTTAAATGCCACTGTAAGTAGTAACGGAGTAGTAGGGCCTATCTGTTCCCAATAGTAAAGAATTTGCAGTAAATGATCAAGTCTTAGCTTACAATTTTAAAAATAGTGTGATTAACTGTGTCCCAGCTTGAATAATCTTTATAATCAGCCCTGTTGATTACATTGTTATGTCAGATGACACAATTATGAAAATTCCTATAAACAATATTAGCATCGATAAATTAGATAGCTTTAAATATCCTGCTAAGCTAACTAAGTTGCAGGATAGTGACGTAAATGTTTATGTTAAGGTAACAGGCTCAAATATTCTTAACAAGGACTCATTGTCAGTGGTAGTCACCCAATTTAAATTACATCACCCCCTAGAACCGGCTTGGGCATTATTTTTGGACTAAGGGCCCCATTAGTAATTTAATTATAAGAATGGTCCACGAAGTATATTACAAATTTTCTGTAGACACAATTTATTACTAAACAAAATTTTGTGTTTTATAGAAATTATATATTCTTCCACATGAATGTTTTTCTAAATTCATACTTGATTTAGAGTCTGATTATAAATTATGCAAATGTATTTGAAAGGATGTGAATAGTAATCAGGAGAATGACATTGCTAGTGTGAACAGGTTATGAGCACCAAGAAATGTAAATACAAGAAATCTGTGGACAAATTCAGATTTACAACTGAATATTTTCAATTTTTAGACTAAGATCAGACTGAAAGTTGATATTTCAGAACAAGATGAGCTATTTTATTAGTTAAAATATTTTATACTGACAAATTAGTTTGTCATTTCATGAAAGAAACAATCATATGCAAAACAATACTTTCAAACCCACCAACTTTTCCCCTACTCTAGAGATTTAAACCATAAGGATGTGACTGTATAATGTGCAAGTTTTTAGGAGTGTGTTTGATGACTGGTTTTGACAGAAGGCCTGAAATACAATACTACTAGTACATAAGAAAAATATTTCACACCCCATGGTATGCTAAATATTCATCTTTGATTAGGTTTGAGAAAATTTCCAATTTATTTCCTTTTGCTAACAATTTATCACGGCAGCTGAATTTGAAGACACACTATATAACATTTGACCTGTACTTGATAATTATTTTGTCTATTAATAATAATATAATATGTATTTAAAAAACCTTAATACCTGCTTTAGTTTACGTGTAAATAAATTAAATGCATTTGAATGTGTTTTTGGAAGGAATATAGAAAAATAGTTGCAGATGCAGATCATCAATTTGTAAAGCGCACCAGTGAATTGGCTAAAATGTTCATACCATGTTTTTTTTTAATTATTGTAGCATTACTTGTATTTGATTGAAACATATTTGTACTGTTTATTCTAAATAAAGGAGAAATGCTATGTTGACTTATATGTTATTATGTTACATGAGAAGAGATTTATTATGTTGATAAATTGGCAAGATTGGGATGGCAAGCCTGTTGACTGGTTGTGTCTTATGAGTGTGCTTGCAACAAAATAAGGTTTTCCAATGGATGAGATACTTGCTTAGTTATGCATAGTTTCCTTTGATTGTAGTTAAATATACATAACCAATTTTAATATTAAAATATATGTATACTCCATTAACCCTTTATGTATACACTGTTCTTCTATCTTATAAATTGCGCCATAGTGTGCAACGTTTCAGAGGAAGTTAAGGGTACAGTAACCAAAATATAATATTTGATTAACTATTAAATCTTTTTAAAAAATTTCATTTTTTTTAATCAATTTTATTTCATACCACCTCTATCTTTAATTCTAAGGCACCACCACTTCAGGGTTAGTAATATTAAGTTGTACTTGAAACTTTTCTATCTAACATACTGTATTCATTATGTTGCTTAAATCAAAAGGTATATACACACACACGCACACACACTCTATCTCTCCCACTCTGTCACTCTCACACATAAATTTCTACACTACCTACATAACCTCATTTTTGCTAGAACAATTATCATCTTGAATAATAATTCATAGCTAAAAAAAATTAAATCTATGTGTTATATATGATTTACATTCAGTTATATTTGTATTAAAATCCAAACACAAAATCTGCATTACTGACTTTGTTTCCTTTTGCTTCTTCAGACACTTCATGTTGTCCAAGATGACCTTGATGAGAAGATACAATGCAAAGTTTTGGATTGTGATACAATTAGTCAAGTCAAATCCAAAATTTTGGATGCTTTGTATAAAAACACTCCATTTTCTATGAGACCTTCTATTCACGAGGTAGATTTGGGTAAGTTATTTAGTCTTAACCCCCTGAACAATACGGCCTCCTATTAACATAAAACCAATGAGTAAAGATATAAGTGTTACTTTATATATTATTTTATAATAATATTTTGCACCGTGTCTTACTACCCATTCGGGTTATACGCATTAAGTACTAATTACGCTAATGGATTAGGAATTGGGAAGGTTGAATTAGAGGAAGTGAACCCACATTTGCATAGAGGGAGAGTGGAAAACCATTTAGGAAAAACCACCCCCAGTTCACCCGACAGAGATTCGAACCTCGATCTCCCCGTCCTCAGCAGTCGAGCTCAACACGACAAGCGCGTTAGCCAACTACGCCACTGAGGCAGGCTATTATTTTATCATAGATCATTTTCATAAAACTTTTTTTTATCACTTTTCTAAAAAAATAGCATTTTTAAAACTGTTCTGATTATTGATCAAATAATCAAACTATATTATCAGTTATTACCTTTTGTATTGAGTATGCCTGAAAGCTTAGTTTAAGTAAAATAAATATTATTAAATATGTTTATTCTATTTTATAATAATTGATACTAAAGCCTCTTCACATTTCAACCAACATTTATTTACAAATCCAAATTTTAGATTTTTTGTGCTTCATTTTTAGAATGGCGTCATGGAAGAGGTGGCCATTTGACGTTACAAGATGAAGATTTAACTACAAAATCACTGTGTGGTTGGAAAAAATTAAACACATTATCTCATTATGGAGTGAAAGAATCTGCAGTGATGTCACTCATTCCACATGCAAATGACACATATAGTGCAAATTGTAAACAGCCTTGCCAGAATTGTAAGTTAATATCAATAAATGAGAGCATTTGAATAAATTGAAATGGCTGTAAATGTCATCAGAACTATTTTACAATATTTTGGTTCGTTAGGGACAGCATGTGGGTTGCTACCTCTCCTTATCTATGCTATCAATTTGACCAACCACATTCATAATAAGGTAGTGGGTGAATATTTGTGCATTGGCTATACAGGGCAAAACTGATGGGAGGTAAATATTTATTATTACAGTTCTAGCAAAATGAGATTGCACAGATTGACAGGTTACCACTGTTTTATTTAACTCTCTGGGTCTAAAATATAAAAGTACTTATAAACAATCAAATCACTAAATAAACACACATGGTATGTCATAAAAACTAGCTTTACAACAAAACTCTTAAAGATAAAGGAAAAAGTTTTATAATAAGATACTATTAAGTAAAGTAAGTTCTTAAAACCAACACTTTCATATAACTATAAAATAAATTACTATAGTTGAAATTGTTTACTCTCTCCTCTCTTTAAAAATTGTTTGGACCATTACTATTACTTGTTGTATCTATAATTTGATTACAAATTCAACCAATCTAATATCGTTTGCAAAGAAACTATTAATTCTACTAACCTAAATAGTGTGTTCAGTCATGTATATTAATAATCTTGAATATTTTTGTGAATCTTATATTCCACAGGTACTGGTACATACTTTACAAATTCTCTGACTCCAATCATCACAGTGAATGGTGATGTTGAATCAGGTTCAGTGATACGCATCTATCATTTAGTCAAGCCAATGGATGAACATCACTACCAAACAAATAAAGTTTCTGAAAGAACTCACAAAGCCATCCCAGAAATTTTTCTTACAAGGTTGCTTTCGACTAAAGGCACCATCCAAAAATTTGTGGATGATTTCTTCAACACTATTTTGACAGCAAATGATGATCTTCCTCCAGCGGTTAAATGGTTGTTTGATCTTCTTGATGAAGCAGCCCGGAGGCATAGTATTGTTGATCCAGAAGTTGTTCATGCATGGAAATCAAACAGGTATGCTCCTGTTTTTATACAATTTCACTTTTTATTATACCTTTCCCAAATAGCTAGCTAACTCTTTGGCCTTAATGAATTCAAAAGTTCATGGCCATCAGAATGCAAGCTTGCCATTTAACCCTATCCTGAGACATTTCTATTCAATCCCTAACTTAGTATACTATTCCTAACATTTGATATTACTTACTTATATCAAATTACCCCTTATAGTTATTTGTAATTCTTTATGATACCAAAGATCTTTGATATAAATTTGACATTTGATATATCTTATTATTTCTCTTTCTTGACTTAAACAAAATAAAATTGATTTTATCTATTTTAATGTTGTATTATTTACTTTACAGTCTTCCATTAAGGTTTTGGGTAAATTTTATCAAGAACCCTGACTTTATATTTGACATCAACAAGACAACGACTGTTGACTCCTGCCTATCAGTAATTGCTCAGACTTTCATGGACTCGTGCTCCACAGCTGAACATAGACTTGGAAAGGATTCTCCATCAAATAAACTTTTATTTGCCAAGGATATTCCACACTACAGAGAAATGGTGTCCCACTTTTACTATGATGTTCAAATGCTGCCTCAAATAACCGACCAAGAAATGAGTTCTGCAATGCAACAATTATCTGTCACTCAGTTGGGAGAGTTTGACACCATTGCGGCACTTAAAGAATTGTACATTTATGTTACCAAATACAATGATCAGGTAAGTTTTTATGATAGTTGATGAAACAAGATTTCCATGGCACATAGAACCAGGGAAAAGTATTGAAGCTGAGAGGCTGATGTTTATAATATTTTATTTTTAAAAAAAATTGGAGAGGGGGGGTTGTGGGGACTTTTTAAGTTATTTAGTTCTATGAATTTGGTGCCTACATGCTATGCAAACCTTGGCACTACTGTTTCAAGCATCTATGCTACAATGAAAGATCTTTGTAGAACATCAGGAATGTTTTGTTTGGGGTGGAGCTTGAACCATTTCTCAGATTAGATACTGTTGCACAATGTGCAGGAATGAGTAGTGGTTTTAATGATGGAGAATGAAAAATCTGGAAGGAGCATTGATTTTAATATTATTAATCAGGGATGAGTATGAATTTACATTAACTCCTTGTATGTAGCAGGTACAAAGTGGAGTGAACAGTAAATAATGTAGTAATCATATTTTTAAGTGTTCTTTGCACAGGTAAGTCACATAGAAACTATATAAAATTAGGACATTCAACATACGGTTTCCAACTTTTTTTTTTATTATAGTTCTTCCATGTACAATGTACAATCCTAAGCTATTTATGGCATTAAAATGTTGAAAAAAAAAGAACATCACAGTCCACTAAAGAGTATAAATGAAATACTATCCTCTGTTATAGAAACCTATTGAATAATGGGAATCATGATTTCCCAAAGAGCATTACGGCTTATTAAGCTATGTAGCCAGAATATGTTTATTTTAATTGTAATGTCACTCCTTTATAAGCACTAATCCAGCCTTCGATATAAAGCTCTAAAATTTTAATGCTATGACCCTCTCTGATTGCCACATGGTCTAAGGTGCTACTCTCACAGTAGACTAGACTTTAGATGATGAGGAGATCGAGGTTCGAATCTCAATCAGATGTACTAAGCGTGGTTTTCCCAAAATAGTTTTTCACTCTCCCTCCACGCAAATACATGAACACTTCCTCTAAATATAACATTCCTTATTCCTAAAAAAACCATTAGCATAAGTAGTACATAAGTGTATAACCTGAACAGGTAATAAGGCGCATTGCTAAAAAAAATGCAATTCCAGAAACTTTTAGTCCCCACATTTCCTGGTCACCTATTTTTAAATTTCAAACTTTTGGGAATGTGAGGTGGTTTTACTAACTTGGCAAACTTAATTTTTTCCCCATACCAAAAAGTAGATTTTATAAATTTGTTGGAAATATTTGAAGCCATTCCCCCCTTCCTCCTCTTTTTTTTCAATTACCACATTCCTATTTTGAAATTGTATGACTTATTTGGCTATGGTTTTTTGTGTGACCATCAAATTACATTATTTTGGCCACACCAAAAATTATTCTATAATAGGTTAACAATTTTGAGCTCTTCCATTTCCCAGGCTTAAATTTTGAAATTCCATATGTTCAAATGTAATTTGTCTATTTGGGAAGGGATATTTACCTACATGCCGAATTCATTTTTCTATCACACTGAAAAAGTTTTTTTATGCTGGATTTAGAAATTCTGATGGTAGCCCCCTTCCCATTTCCTGCTCCTTCATTTTGAAATTTAAGAATTTACAGAACTCTATGGATGTTTGGAGGGGTGTTTGTATTTACCTGGCAAATTTAAATCTTCTACCACACTGAGAAGTGATTAAACTTTCAATTTTGGAGATTTCGAAACATACAATTTTACCAGCCCCCTTATAAAAATATAAATAAACTAAACACCTATCAACACTTATTTGGCTATCTATCCCTCTATATTCCTATAAAATTTTCAGACTTTTGTGATTATTTGAAATGGTCCCCTAGACCTGTTTGCAGAATTTAGTTTCTACCACACAGAGAAGCAGTTGTTTCTTGTTTCTATTAGTTTTGGAAATTAATTTTACCCCCC
>CABFVZ010001385.1:0-20811 GCA_902151445.1 Timema monikensis | reverse complement strand
CCCCCCCCCCATTGCTTCTTCATCCCCCCCTGCTTTCCCCCTCCTCTTTCTTCCATTTATTCAACTCCCACCATTCAAAAATTTCAAATTACAAGTCTTATCTAGCTATCTGTAGTTGCCAAATTTAAATTGTCTAGCCTCTAGCCCACCTAAAGTGTTATTATATAGCCTCTTCCTATAGTTCTCATTTAAAAATTTAAAGCTTTAGACTTTTATATCTATATTTTTATTTAACATAATTTTAATGAAATTGACGCCATATGCAGAGGAAATAATTAGAGATCATCAGTGTGTATATATCGAAGAAATATATCAACAACGTATTAGAGTTTTACTACTCAGCAAATAATAAGCCAATAATAGAAAAAATTGGGAATACAACATGATGGTTCATCATTTATACATAGGTTTTAAAAAGGCATACAATTCAGTTTAAATAAATAAATTATTTAACATTTTAAGTTTGGGATACCAAAAAACTTATCAAGCTAATTGATCTATGTTTCGCGCGCATCAGCATGACAGGATATCATTTTTCAGATTTTTTGAAATACATATTGGATTGAAATAAGGAGATGCACTTTCTCCATTACGTTTTAATCTAGCCCTAGATTATTATTTTAGGTTAATGCAAGAGAATAAAGAAGGACTGACACTTAACGGTACAGTGCAGCTACGAGGAAACACAGATGATTTAGCTTTGTTGGGCAATAATAAGGAAGCTTTTGCAAGAAATGCGGAAATTTTACTCAAGGCTAGTAAAGAAATAGGTTTAGAAGTGAATGTTGAAAAGACCAAATATATGATCACACAAGGAACACAGATTGAGGACAATAATTTAGAGACTAGTGCAAACAACAATCATTTTATTGGGTTATTGAGTTAAATATTTAGGAACAATTTTAATTAGTAATAACAATATTAGATTGAAACTAGGAAAAAGTTACACTTGAGAAATGCATGCTATTACTCAGTCAGCAAATGTTTGTCATCTCACCAGCTTTCAAGGAATGTAAACCTCATGCACCCAAATACCCTACTTAGTTACTACATAATAGGATATAGGTACATTACAGCACTAACATACATGATTAACAAAGTGAGTTTATTAATTAAGAAACAAGAAAAAAGGTACATTGAAATATAGGATGTAAATATTCAAACCATCCATTGATTATGATTAGAAATTTATAATTGAGTATGAATAGTCAAATTGATGACTATTGGTGTGAAGCATCTCTACAACAGGTGATAAGACCCTGGGAACACCCTCAACCTGCACTCTTATGTCATTGGGGTAAACACTGTAACTCGTTAAAACAGGACCACAACTAATACTCCAAATAGGGCAATAGAATATTACAATAAGTTATTGTAACTTAGAAACAGTATCAACAAGAATAATAACCTATTTATTCTTTTTGCCATTCTGGCTTACTTCAACATTACATAACATTCAATACCTAGATAAACCTCATAATCTTAGTCCTAGTTTTAAGGAGTCTACAAGGTTAGAAATTAACATTAGCTAGCTAGCTAGAGTTAGAAATTACAGTGAAATATGTTCCTTGAAGAAAAACCAATCTTTTAAATCTATTTAGTGGCTAATCACCAGGAATCTAGAAGCAATTAATACTATGGCCAGACCTTTCCTAAATAGTACTGCCAGTGCAATCAATAGTATAAACTTTTAAGTTAACCTACAATGGGGATAATAACATTACTCATTAATGAGATTGACTTGATCACTTCTATAGGCACCTCAAGCTCCATAAAGAATGGTGTTATAATTTCCAACAAGTTGCATATTTTATGTATTTTAAACATTTAAAAAATATATGTTTGCATCAAACCATGATCATTCTAGATGAAATACTCATAAACTAGTATATATAGGTCTCCATTAAATTATATGCCTATATAACTATGTCAGGTGTTCTTTTCTCTGAGTAATGACAACACCACAGGCTATGTTGAGAACATTTGTTCACAAGTCTTGGCTCACAACTAGTGTCGTCATCTGTGCATGTGCATACCCACATTCATGGACGGTACAAATGCGCACACAACCTCCTACCTACCTCCTTGGTGTTCTTGTCTTGCTGGATGCTCGTTACCTCAAAGACTGTCATGTAGTGTCGTGTGCTATTTTCATTTATATTGTCTTGTGTAGTAAAGTGTTACTTTTTTCATTCAGTCATTCACGTCTATGATTTACCTCATAACATTTCTAACAAACTATAATATATACTTTAATCAAATTATGATTATTGGTAAAGCTTCATATTTTTCAACTAACACACTTATAAATCACCGTAGAGTTAAATAAATAAACAAAATAAAGTGTCCAAACAATTACAGAAGATTTTAATGATCTTGGTATTCTTGCATTGCAAAAGGTAGTGAGATATGAAGCTTAACACATAAATTTAGTGATAGTGCTGTAACCTTGACAGCGGTAGTATTTAAATACCTATTTTAGGGGAAAATGATAAGTACCTATTTGAAGAGAGGATAGTAAAAGCAGTGATCACATGTAATACCCCTCCTGGTTTTGCTAACAGTCCATATGGCTGAGATTTGAACCTCGATCTTTTCGATCCCCCAAGCCAATCTATTGTGAGATGCCTTAGGCCATATGAAAACCAACGTGGACAATCATTTTCATTTGCCCTAGATATATTTTAGGTCACCAGAGGCCACAAAGAAAAAGATGGAAATGAAGTTTGTGGGAAAGGGGCTTTAAGGGAGACCATGAAAGAAATGGATGAAGCAGATAATAAAAAGTGTGCAAATGAGAGGATACATATGGAAGTAATTAAAAGAGGAAGAATTGTGGAAGGATAGAGGAAGATGGAGGCATTTTACTAAACAGATATGGCCAAAGGCAGGGAACAGTTGATGTTGTTGATAATGATGATAATGATGATGATGCCACTGACTCATCGTGGGCTGCAATTACAATATTTTTCTGAAATTGAACTTTTGAACTTGAACAAATATTTTTAAAATAAATTAATTTTAACTGTTTTAGATAAAACTTGACATACACTTGACACTTGCCTTATAACATCAATAGTATATAATTTTTTCTTGTATTCTTCTTTACTATCTTTACTGAGTGTACCCAAATAAAATAATAGAATTTAATTCAAACCTATGATGTGCAAAACACCTATAGCTATCTTCTTTATCACTTTCTCTCCATTCCCATCCTCCTATCTCTTTCTTGGTATTGGACAGCTCATCAAAAGAATGATTCTTAATATAGGATTGAAGCATCAATTTGTAACCGAACCTTCAAGTGTTCCACATGGAAAATGTTCAAAAAGGAGTAATGTGTATAATGTGGCTTCAATAATAATATGTTGGTTAAGTAAAACATATAATACTGAGTTGGAAAGATACATCTTGATGTCTCAAATGAACCTCTATGATTTACGTAATTATATACAAAACTGCGACAAGAGTGAAACAGGTGGGACAAGAAATGTGTTTCAATTAAAGTAGTGTCGAGGCCAAAGTGGTAAGCCTTCTTAGCAAAATGTTGTTACCCCCCAACCCCAAGCTTGCTGCCCCAAGTGGCAACCTGTGTTGCTTGGGCCTTGGACTGCTCTTGCTATTGCCCAAAAATCTAGATCATCTGCATATCCTAATAGCTGCATTGTACCTTTTAGTGTCAACCTTTCCATACTCTCTTGCATTACTCTAATAGCATAAGGCTAGATTAAAAAGTAATGGGGAAAGTACATCTCCTCTATCTTGACAAGTATTTTTGTTATCCCAAACTTAACTAAAATTTCATATAATCTATTTATTTTAACTGAATCAAAGGCCTTTTTTAAATGCATAATTGGTGATTTCTCATCCTGTAGGCCTAATCCCACTTTTTTTTATGTAATATTGGTCGAATAGTAAAAATATGATCTGTTGATCTATTTAATTGAAATTCACACTGGTGATCCCCGATTATTTCCTCTGCACATGCCAGCAATATAATTAAAATTTTGTTAGATAACATTTTGTAGCATATTGGTAGTAATGAGTGAGATAATTCTATAGCCATTACACTCGGTTTTATCCCCCTTTTTGAAAATGGGTGTTATAATGCCTCCTTTCCATTCTTGTTTTAATACCTCATAGTTCCTTCTGTATGGATCTTGGGATTTTATGAATATCTTATACTTTTTTTTTATCGCCAAACTTTATTAATTCTATTCTGAAAGTTTAAAAATGACACCTTGACACGGGAACCAAATTCCTCTCTAAAAGCACAATAATAGCTTCGGCTATTTGATTCTTTATTAATTCTGCTGAAATTATATCTATACCTGGAGATTTATGGTTATTTAACTTCCTAATAGTTTCTTTGGCTTCACTAATACTTGTATCTGGAATTAGTAGTTCAGCAGTATGGATTTCGACACCCTCACCGAATTCGGATTCATTAACATTAAAAATATGCTTGAAATAGTCATTTCGTCTACTGATAACCTCACGCCAATCTGCCACTAGGCTACCATTCTCATCTTTCACTAAATTGACCCTAAGCTGATAAATTTTCTATATCCGTTAATACCTAAATAAAGTTACCTGTTATTCATATTTTAGCTATTATGTTCTATCTCGCTAACATTACCCTTTAAATACTCTCTATTTTTGTTTCTGAATAAAGCACTGGCCATTCTTTTTGTATAATCAAATGGATGCCATTTCAAACAATAGCATTAACTTAGTAGTAGACATCTCTTAATGCAAATAATTGTGAAGAAGGTTTATTTTGTACATAGTTTGATATTAAAAGCCACTTTTATCATTTTTTGTGCTAAATATATGTTTTCCTGCCTTAAATCTATTCGAGGATGTATTATTATCAATTATATGTAGCCTCTTGTGGTTATGTTATTTAATGGCCCTCACTTGTTTGAACTGTGTAGTTGTAAAATAAAAGTGACTTAAGTTTCAGGTATCCATCTTCTTAATGGAAGATAAGGTATTCTTAATGAACATTAAATACAAATGTAACATTGATAAATGGTCCTTTTATTGAAACTTTTCTTATATAAATTTGTTCCTGAAGTTTGGAATCCTGCCTAGGCTTAGTTTTTATTAATCCTCCCAGTTTGTCTGCACCCTGCCAGGGCTCATATAATCCAGTTGGCTGTCTTATCACATAGTCTTACTCGTGTTGACAACTCGGCTCACCTTATGTGTTTAATCTTTGTTTTCATTTTGTCAACCATTTGGCAGTTTATCACTTTGTCCTCTTATGCATGAGCTGGTCAACCAATTGGTCAAAGTCATGTCAACCACTTGACCCATTTAGCCTTTCAAATATTTCTTACAGCTTGTCATTCAGTTTGTGTTGGACCAGCTTGTTTGGTGCTGCCCTGGAAATCTTATCAGTTTGCGAGTACTTAAATTTGGAGTTTTGAGTTTGAGCCTTTAATAAAATCTTAAGAAGTTCAAACTCAACAGATTTATAGTATTGGAAATTTCAAGCTTGTTTTATAAGGCTATATATGTGCTGTATTGTGTGACTAGTGATGGTTAACTTATTATTTATTCACTACCTGTCTAGATTTTTTTTAACATAGTTAAATTTTCAAAGCATGCCCCTCCCCATGTTTTTGCTGTGCATCCTTTAGCCTTGCACATTTCCAATTTTAAAGAAAGAATCACTAGTTGTGTGTAATTGAAAAGTTTAAATAAATAAGATAGATCCATATTTATATTCTAAAGAAAAACATTTCATAAACTTTTAATAGTAAAACTGTATATGAAAAAGTATGTGTTTATGAATTTTGCTAAAGATATAGGTACACCATTTAAAAGAATCTAAAACCCTTTTAAATGATGGTATTCTTTAAACACTAATTATTTTAAATCTTAAGTGCTTTATTACGAAAAGATAAAGTGGTAGGCCAATTTTTCTTGCAAAATATTCATGTACTATAGAATATTAAATAATTATTTGTGTCATTAAAGGAGTCTGAATTTTACTGGGTCATATCAAGTGGTCAATCATTATAAACATGTCAACAGTGATTTTATTTTAAATAAACTGTTTTATTGATATTTATGTAAACTAAGGAAGTTTTTTTTTAGATAAAAGTAAAAATTGTTTGTATTCCACCGAATTATTTGCTCAAAATCTTTAAATCTACTTTAATCCTATATATTATTTCAGGTATTAGATGCAATGAACAATGACTTGCATTGTAAGAAAATGCATTTGGCTCATAAACTGGAGAATGTGGCGTGTACTTTGGAAGGAGAAGAAACCTCCACCTGCTGACGTCGTGAGTCACCTGATCTCTTGCTGGCCAATCTCTATTGAGATAAGGACAAACAGACTGTGATATTCTTCAGTGCACATTAGACTATATATACATATATGTATAGTGTATAAACTGTGATCCAGGGATGATTTTTGGGATCAGGTGACTGTAAAGGAGGTGGACATAGTGAGTGGCTTTCGCTGCGTGAACTTGTAAATGCACAATAGTTTCCTAACGTTGAGTGCCTCGAATAATATGATACTATAAAAAAAAGTGTCATAAAATGTCTCCTAACATGAGATTAAATTTTCAGGAGGATTTACAGAGCTATCATTTTAAATTCCCATTTTTATATGTAAAAATAATACCGTCTAGAAGTTCTGTTAATAAAATAACTTTATAATCGAGAGTGAAGGCCAAAAACAATTCCTGGTATTTATTTGATTTTTTTAAATATTAATTAAAGAACAATATTTCAGTAAAAATGAGGCTGTATATCACAGAAAACTTTTATGTGTATTAAAGAAGTAACTTATTTAAAAAAAACTCAACTTATAAAGAACTTAGGATTGCCCTTGTTCATGGTATCATAACTGTCAAAGTATCATGCATCTTGTCCATAGTATTTACCCATCATTAACAGTAATTGATGCATGTGCACAGATCTTAGAAAAAAATATTTTATCTTTCATTTCAGAAAATTAAAGTTTGAGAAATCATATTCTCTTTAATGATACATCATAAAAACATTTGAATTAAAATTTAAACTAGTCTAAATAAATAAGACACTGGCTGATAAAAAAAAAATCAAACTGAGATGAGTAGTGAATAATATTTAACTAAGAGGAGTTGGGACCAAACCAGGCAAACATCTTGTATACCTTTTTCACCCATTTCTCTCTCTCTCTCTCTCTCTCTCTCTCTCTATATATATATATATATATATATATATATATATATATATATATATATATATATAATTTTTTTCCAATGAAAACTCAAGATATATATATATATATATCTTGCAATGAAAACTCAAGAAGCAGGCAGTAATTGAATTGAATCAAAGCAACTACATGAACAAGCCATGGCATGAGAATAGTTTGCGTCCTCCTATTATTTAAACATGTTGAGAAGCTAATATTGAATTGTTAATTAGTTTTATATATTTAATATTTAAATTTTTGTCTAAATTTTGGTTATTGCGTATAATTTTAAAAACCAAACTTTTGTTAATGCATGGAGTTATTTTCTGTAATGACTTGAGTAACATTATAATATAAATTATTGTTGTAAACATCTTATGCTCAATATTTGTGTTAAATGTGATTTTATAAACTTAAAAACAAAACTTTTGATCTTACATTATTTATCGCTCTAGCCTTTCATTAACTATAGAGAATCTATTTTGTCACTTGACATTAAACAACTCATCGGTTTATTATAAGCTGTTGTATGCACATATTACTATCAATAATATTTATTTTAAATTACCTGTGCATTGGGAATTTCTTGTGACTTCAATTTTATATGAGACATGCTTGTGTAGTTGGAAACTATTTTTCTTATTTCTTTTTACCCAGGATATTAATTATTGATTAGTGTGCAACTTTATCAAATTGTTGTGTTTAATGTCTAGAAGGATTAAAATAAATGAAGGTAAGAATATTTATTAAAGTATTTATTCATACATTCATGCTGTCTTTATATTATATTGCTTCCAAATAACTTTTATGATATCCAGTTTGTGAATGATACCCTATGAATAAAATGATTTTGCTCAAAAACTACCAACACATAGGCAAACTGTCCTAAAATTTCTATTATTTTTAGATGACATGTATGTATGTTCATATAGTTATAATCTTTGCTGTATATGTATCTATTAATTGAAATTCACAGCTGTTTTGAAATAGTCATGTGGCAGTCTAGTCTCAAAGCGATATTAAGTGTCATTGTAAAAAAAATAATTTTTGCAAGTTTATAATGATTTACATTGTAACAGCTCAAAGTGCTTACTCATTTTAAGTAGTTTATGTATATATTTTCTATATTTGGTGCAAATGGTATACCAAAATTATTTTCTCAAATCTTGATCCACAAGTCATATTTTTGTGCTACTATTCATATAGTTAAATTAATTTTTAAATCTGCATTTCCTTTAGTTTTTAAATTGCTAAAATAAGAAATGTTCCCTTTTACTGAATCATCAAGTCAATAAATGTGTTTTGAGAACAGAATTTACATGGAAATTGGAGTGAAAGAATGAAATCCTATGAATTTAATCTTGTCATCAAAATACATCATAGAAAATGGAACTGTCATAAAACACAATTTGTTACTATATACTTTTATCTTCATTTATTTTAAATAAAGGTTTTTTCAATAACGAACACAGTTCACATAGTTTTTCTTTTTAGATTTAATTGAATATTGATTAACATTACAGAATCAACATCAAAATTATTTACATTAATCAATATAGGCCTAAGCCTATGCTAGAATATTAATACCTACTACTAAAACAGATACTCATTGAACATTTTAACTTATTGTTTTCTTTAATTTCATTTAACATAACATTGTTTTATCATTGTAAGTACTTAAACGAACTTTCATTAAGAGATTTCACTAAACATGCTGCTTTTGTCTATTAGTCTTTGTTGCGGCTTCACTCACATCATCATCATCATCATCATCATCATCATCAACTGTTTTAAGCTCGTGGCTGGGTCACTTTAGTAAAATTCCTCCATCTTCCTCTATCCTCTCACTTGAACACTTTCTGTATCTCCTCTTCCCGTATCTTTCTTGGCCTCCATTATGATCTTTTTCCTACATACTTCATTTACTTCACTATGTCATACCTCATTTCCTCCACTATGTCAGTTAACTGGCATCTTGTATATCCAGGATTGTCAGAGTTAGCTTATTCTGGGTTAGATAGGGGCGAGCTGATTTGGGAAGGAGGGGAGAGAGAGTTGGAGGATGAAGAGTAGCTTGGATATGCAGGTAGGGCTGGTTGTATTAAAGGTTTCTTACCACCACGAGTACCTCTTGGTCTGATTATAGGCATATCCTAGTCAATGCATAAGGAAAGAGCTTAGTTTGTAGAGTAGATTTGCTTAGGATTAATTGAAGACAGTGCGAGCTGCCATAGGGGTACTTACCAAGAAGGTGAATTGTAGACAATGAGAGCTATCTAAGGGCACTTATCAAAAGGGTGCATTGTAGATGATGAAAGCTGCAGGAGGGGTGCTTACCAAGAGGGTGTATTGTAGATGATGAAAGCTGCAGGAGGGGCGCTTACCAAGAGGGTGTATTGTAGACAGTAGGGTTGTTCAATATTGAATTGATCTTTATGAAAATTGATTCATGAATTGATTCTTTCTCTGGCTATTTAAAAAAAAAACTAATTTTATTGGATGTAGAATTTTGTTCTAATTGTTAATTATAACGTTTAAAACCAAAGTTTGCATTGCTGGGTCACAAATTAGTATATAATTCATTATAAGAGCTATAATTTATATCATAAATAGGCATTTAGTTAAGGTTAAAGGCTGTATGGCTAGCCAACACACTCCTGAAATATTAACTTATATTGCAATTAACTAAAGTGGACTTTTAAATACATTACATGACTCATAAAGGTTTCAAAACAAGGAGTTGTATTGATAATTTGCTTTACCAAAGCTTTTTATTAATGTGATAACAATAGTTGAATGCAGACTTAATTTATCATATAAACAGTAGCGGCTCATGTATAGGCACTGCGGAACTGCAGCACCCCCTATTTCCACTTGATATTATCGATAACATTTAATATAATGAGTCTTTTTTTCTTTAATTCTCTCTTTATTTTTGTAGTACAATATAAAATATTCCTTACACTTAATGTCAGTAGTTCAGTAGCCATCCCTCGGTTTATGAAAAGATACAAACATCTTTATATGGAGCTGTGTGCTTCACAGTACCAGCGATGTGGTGTTTGACTGTTGTGCGCATGCGCACATTGTAGGGGGTGGGGAGGAAGGTGGGACTGCCAGGTAGAGAAAGCACTGTTGCTCTCGCAGTGACGGCTCTGGCATGATAGTGGAAGGAAGTGTTTTTTACTCAGCTTGTGTTGTGCTTAAAAACTGTGTACCATATTCTTGAATGTGATAAAGTATATAAGAGTGTAGAGTTAGATTATTACTCTGCTTCTAGCTATTCTATTTGATTCATTATTTTTTCTCGATTCTTTTATTTAACAGAAATACTAAATGCACTTGCAGTACTTTTGATGGAGAAAAATTTCCTCAATTGTCATCCAGAGATCAAGGAGAAAATTATTGAACTTTTTGCGCAAATTAAAACAAGAAGAATGGATTTCATTTTTAAATGAATAGATCAAGTTTGAACTGTAACAATTTAAGTTAAAGTAAGTAAAAAAGTTTTGTTTTTTTTGTTAAGATTTTATCAAGTTCTTGAATAAATTTTCTTTTTATACATTTTTTTTCCTTTTACACAATTTTAATACAAAGGCTAAAAATAAAATGAACATTTTCTGGAGCATCACCCCCACTAATTTTAGCTACGAACCGCCACTGCATATAAACATTATTAATACTATAGTAATAGTTTACTGATTGACTTTGTCCAGTTTATTAAATTAAGCATGATAGGATAATATACCAATATTTAATGGGCTCAAACAGGGGTGTTTTTTTTAATACATACTAAGTTCATACTTTAAATATGATTAAAGCAACTTATTTTCTTAAGAACTGTTGTATCTATCTTCCATCTTGCCTAGATCGATGCAAGACTTCTTGATCTAAATTGATCCAGAGAATCAATTTAAGGCCTATGGATCTTACATCCCTAGTCAATGGTGGGATCTGTCAGAGCGAAACTTACCAGAAAGTTATGGTGAGAGCTGCCAAAGGGGTGCTTGCATGAACATTTTACTAAATAACAAAAATACTTGTTTCCACATGAGATGTATTACTTTAGAACTATCTCGGTTTTAACTAATTGGAGAAGAGATACCTTAGTAAATTTGACAGAAAATGAATTTGTATACTGATATTACATATCCTATAGGAAATTAAAAAAGTCAACAATAAAGAATAGGCTATGCAACGAGTTAATAGGAATAGAAAACCCCAAAGGTCAGATGATGATGATGATGATGATGGATCATAAGAGGTTTTAATGATTTTGGAAAGATATGTAGAAGAACTGTATGACAAGAAAAATTGGCCACGAAACCTAGGAATTGAAGCAGAGCTAGGGAAAGACAAATATGGACCCATCATTTTATATAGTGAAGTGGAGAGAGCCATAAAGGACACGTGAAGAAGGAAAGCGGCTGGATATTACATACCAGCTGACCTTCTGAAGGAATTGAGAAACAGATTAATGGCCTTGACAAAATTTATTAATAGGATCTGCAAAACAGGAGAATGGCCCAAGGATTTTCTAGATGTAACCATGGTGGCTCTAAAGAAGAAGAAACAAGTCAATAAATGGAGGGACAACAGGAGACTATCAGCCTCATATGTCATGTTGGGAAGACTGTGGCAAGAATACTTAACAGGCGACTGAAACAGAAAATAGAAAGTGTTAAGAAGAAGACCAATTTGGATTCAGAAAAGGAAAAATAACCAGAGATGACATTGGTATGCTGAGAATAGTTTCATAAAGAGTGCTGCTGAAAGTCAAGGAAGAAGTCTACATTGGTTTCATCGACTGGCAAAAATGTTCGATGGAGTGAATTGGATGAATTGATTGAAATATTCAAGAAAATCGGCATCAACTGGAGAGACAGAAGGCTGATTGCAAACCTAAACCTGGGACAGTGAGTGAAGGTGAGATTGAATGATGGAGAGACCAACAGGATAGCGATACGAAGTGGAGTGAGGCAGGAATGCTGTTTATAGCCCAGTCTGTTCAACTTGTATGGAGAGTGGCTGGTCAGAGAAGCCCTGGAGGGGGTGGCAATTTCAACACAATAAAATATGCAGATAATCTAGCATTGCTGGCCAAAAATAAAGAAGAGTTGCAGGAAATGATGGACCGGCTGGTGGAGATAGGGAAAAGATATGGCATGGAGATTAACATTGAGAAGTCAAAAGTGACGGGGATTTCAAAAAATGAAGAGCTGCTGAAAATCAAAATTTGAAACCGAGAGTTGGAAAACACAAGAGCATTTCAAATACCTGGGAAGTCTGCTGTTAAAGGATGCCTACAGTACCAAGGAAATTAGGTCGAGGATTGCCATGACCAAGGAACCTTTAAACAAGAAGAGGTTACTGCTGACCAGCAAGTTGTGTTTGGAACTGATGAAGATAGAAAAGAAATACTTGGGGGCTTTGAAATGTGGTCCTGGAGAAGATTTGAATAAATCAGAAGGACAGACAGGGTTACAAAATGAAGTAGTCTTACTAATAGTGGGTGAAAAGAGAACCATTTTGGATGTAATTCCTTGGTGCACAACGTCAATTAAGGAAAGGTTAAGGTAAAGAGGAGATTAGGAAAAAGGAAGATTCAAATATTAGATGATTTGAAGGAAAGAAGAAAATTCTGGGAGCTTCAGGAGGAGGCATAGGACAGCGTGCATTGGCAGTCTTAAGTTCACTGACAAAAGGAATGGACTTGTCATGAGAAATAATAATAATAATCCTATAGCCTACACTAAAGAATTACTTACTCAATTCACAATACACAAAATATATACATTCACTAAATTACAACTAAAGTACAGCAGGGAAGTAGTACAGCATTGTATAATGCTGTACATCTTTGTTCTTCAGTTCCCTTTACTTGAGTGGTCTGAAAACAGCTTGACTGTTGCATCTCTGTAAATTGATGAGTTGACACACTCAGTGGGAAGAAATGTGGCCAGCCACAAAGTCTGTCAGGCTTGCAGCTGGAAACTTGATCGGGCATGCTGGAGTGGCGGGTATGTTGACGTTAAAAAAAATATTTTATAAATTTGGTGATTCCAATAAGAAATAAAAAATAGTATAGCTATTCTAATGTTTTTAAATATGTTTAACACAAGAGTTATTATTAACTTAACCTAAGGGGCAGAGATAAACAGAATAGTTTAGAAAAACTCCACTAACATTTACTTGAAGAAAGGCCAGAAAAATAATTTTGATAACCCTGATGGGGAACACACTCGTCCTCCTTAGCAAATCTTCATAGGTTAATAATGGCCCTTGGTTATATTTCTGTCACATTGGGAGCTGGTTGTTGTCTCTGTTCTAGATTTAAGCTAGTATTTAAGCCCTGTGTTGATATAATCAGTTGGTTCAAATACTTGCTAAACACCTTAAATAAAAAAATTAAATACTATCCCAAACTCCAAATGCATCTAGTCAGGTTTCAAACCAAATCATATATTAAGTCAAGAGCCAGAAGTGCATTAATTAATTGTTGGTTTCACTGAATTAGTTGTTTTTAAGGTGGAGATTAATATATTAGTATTTGAATATTCCTTGAGCCTTCATTTTTCCTATAAAATATTTTCCCGTAAACGTGCCCGAGGTTTGGTCATTTGAGATGGCCAAATTGAGGTAACTCTTTTTTAGCTATTATATTTTTTAAACCATCATTGCACTCTAACCAATACAATAACTAAGTAGATTGGTTATGTGAGAAAAGTATCTGAATATCCTGTGGGACTATTATCTCTACTTTCCTGTCCCTCTTAGCTATTATCTGGATTCAAGTGATGTCATCCATACATAAAGGAGCCCTCCAAATAAACTGTGACATCACACCACCATCCATCGCACAAGGGGACTATCATAGCATATTGTGCATTTAAGTCAAGACACTTCTCGCTTTGACACCACCCAAGACTAAATGGTGTCAAGGGAGGGGAATACACCCCATCACAGGGCTCTTATAATCCAATGTGGTCATGCTCTAGGTGTTTTGCGCTTCTGCTAAGACCTCATTGGAAACCTCAAGCAACCCCACCGCTTTCTGGCTTCAGGGGTGGAAGGAGTTGGCCCCTCTATATATAAAGGCCAGCGCCATGGAGGAATTTAGAAAGTCAGCCTTAGGGATTGCCAAAGCTTTACCTAAGTTTCCCAGCGGGCACCTCGTAGAGGTGTCCTTATCAGTAGTCCATAGCCATGCCCAAGTACATAATACCAATCGCTTAGTGTGTGAGGAAAGTGTGGGCTCTAACCTTACCCCACCTCCACACAGACGACCCTACAAAGACTTTGCTGCCCAACCAGCCGGTTGGCCGGGTCAACCAGCCAAGCCACGAAGAAGGACGTTGTTTGGGGGCCACCAACATAGAGGCACCCTGCAAGGATTTTGGGCACGTCAATCTGAAAAGCTAGGGCTCTTTTTCCTCCACTCTATCATCAGGAGAGCATCCGAGCTGATGCAACAGCCATGGGGTCCGAGCACATATCACAAACCTTGAGCTGATAGCACCCCCTCACAGTCTAAACTAAAAATAATTATTAAATCAGACAATTTATTTAGTTTATTCTCTACCATAGTTAACCTTGCTGAGGCAAAGCCATAAGAAAAATGTGTGTGTTTGAATCATACTCTACATTATTTTCAAGACGAGTGAACCTTGTGAGGGTAATTTGGCCTCCTTTCCAGTCAATTCTCATTCATTTACAATACCTTTTTACTTTACTTATTAAAAATATAAGTAACTATATGACAAACAACTACACTGCAGGGCTGTTCAATTGACAGCCCGTGGGCCACATCCGGCCCCCCAAGCTCAGCAGATTGGCCCACAGATTGAAAGTACAACTAATGTATCACTGGAGATGCATCATATAGTTCAGGTGGTACGTAGAGGCGCCTGACCTTGAATGGTCAGAGAGATTTTCAGTGTACTATCAGTGGTGGGGGAAACTGCAAGCCCTATGTTACTCGGTCTTGGGCGCCACCAACATCGTAAGTTTACAAGGGAGTGCAAGCTTACCCTCCAGCAGCGTGTTCCCCCCCCCCTCCCCTCCCTCACTCTAGACCCGGTATCTCTCCCTCCAAGTGCCACCACATAACAGCTGAGCTATATAACATATTCTTGCTTTTGACCTTGAACAACACAGGTGGACAGATGACAGGGTGGCTGAGAATGACTCACATCTCTTCTCGCCTTTACCCAACAGCAGCCGATGTCTCGCCAGTTGATATGAGCTTGGCTTATTGTTCGTGCGTTAATTATGGTAATAGCATGAGTGCTTTGCTTGTAATTAGTATTATTGTAAGTTCCCATTAAAATATGTTATTATATATAATATCAAATCACATTTCATTCCTCCCGCCCCCCAACCCCTCTTTTAAACTACAAAAGTATAATCTAATAACATTCCAAATTACTGCCATATTGAATTAAATGTCTGACCTGCCAAATATGATTTTTTGAAGTGGCCTGCTTGGATAACTAATTGAATAGCCCCAAACTACAGTATTTAAAAGGAAATATTTATATCTTAACTAGACCCGTCTGAATTCAACAGCCCTTTTTGACCTTGGCCATATCAACAATGAAATTTTCCACAACTCTTTTTATTAGTTTGAATATTTTTTAAATATTCAGAAAATACTCAAATATAAAACACTTTTATACTGTGTACTCAATATTATTATAAAATGTACCAGTCTCACTTTTATTCACCATTTGTTGTGGTCTTAATTATACTTAACTTTTGACATAGTGAACTATGTTAGAGTTATAAATGTTACTAGATCTATTTTAATTTGTATTAGTAGTTCACATTTTCATAATACATCAACTGTAATCATATTAGTTTTTTGGCTGTCAAAAAAGTTTAATAAACTACAAATGGACTAAATAGTGTATTGTGCTACCTAACATAACTATATAATCTATTATATTTAAGATTTAAACATTATTTTTCACTAGCTGGTGTACTCATTCTTCAAACAGAAAATCTATAAAGTAACTTTGTTATTTTTCACTCACTTAGGTACTTAATCTATGGCATTAGGAACTCGAAAGTTCATTTCCGTGCCTACAAAAGTATTACGCCAAATCTCTTTCATGTCCATCCTCCCATCTGCGTCTAGATTTTCCAAATGGTCTCTTCACATTGGGTTTGCTAGTTAGTACCCTGAACAAAGATCTAGAATCTCCCATTTGCACTGCATTTTCTGCCTACCATAATCTACGAGATGTGATTAGCCTAACAATGTCTTGTGATGAGTACATGTTATGTACCTTGACATTAGGTAACCTCCTCCACTCCCCAGTAGCCTCATCATGTAAGGTAAGATACCATGTTTCACACCCATAAAGAACAACCAGGAAAATTATTGTTTTGTATATTCTGAGTTTTACATTCCTTGAAAGCAGGTTAGATTTCAACAACTTACTGACTGAGTAATAGCATGCATTTCCCAACTCCATTATTTTCATAATTTCCACTCTAATATTGTTATTGCTTGTTAAAATTGTCCCTAAATATTTAAATTCATTAACTCTATCAAATAAAATGTTGTTTGCAATATTCTCTAAATTATCATCTCAAATCTTGTTCACTCTGTGATCATATAATTAGTCTTTCCAGCTTTCACTTCTAAACCTATTTCCTCACTAGATTTTAATTAAATTTCTGCATTTCTTGCAATAGCTGCAGTGTATTGTTTAATGTCAACTCTTCCCTGTTTTCTTGCATTACCCTAATAGCATACTCTAAGGTTAGATTAAAAAGTAATGGGGGAAGTCCATCTCCTAGTTTCAATCCATTATGTATTTCGAAAGTATCTGCTAAGTGACATCCAACCTGTACCCTGCCATGCGTACCAGTCATACACAACTCAATTAGCTTTACAATATTTTTAGGCATCCCACACTTAAATAAAATGTCATATAATTTATTTATTTTAACTGAAGCATAGATCTATTTAAAATCTATGTACAATTTATGAACCGTCATGATGTCCAATTTTTTTTTCTACTATCTGCTGAATAGTAAAAATCTGATCCATTGTTGATCTATTTCATCAAAATCCACTTTTTTTTAATACCTATATAAAATTAACCAGAGGAATAGTAACCAAATCTTAAAATATTAATCCTTTAGTCTCTTGATTTAAATTAAGATACAAAACTTGAAAGCTGGCTTACTAATACACAACGTCAAAATAGAGATATAAGCTGAACAGTTTATAAAATCTTAAATTTCTATTGAAGATTAAGTTATAACCTTGTTATACACAATCCTTTGAACTCTTGCTGTTTGATGTTATTAAAAAAGAAAGAAAAATGTCACAACATAAGTAATTAAATTAAATCAAGAGTATTTTATCATTTTTTATCACATTTATCTCATTCAACCTTTTCAATCATTTAACCTTATTTCCCTTTCTATCCATTTTGCCTGTTTTGGACTTTTTTTTTAAACCTTTTTAACTTATTAACTCTTTTTACACTAAAGTAATATGTTTTACCCTGTTACCCCTCTTTATCTTTTTTTACCCTGTTTGGCCCCTTTGTGGCTTTTTAATCTGTTTATAATTTTTATTTATTTTAACCCTTTTAACATTTATACCCTTCTATTTTTATTAGATTTACATTTGCCTGTTTTACAATTTTTACTGTTTTTGTTATTTTTACCATTTTTGCTCACTTGTGCCCTTTATGCCATTTTCGCCCTTTTAGTCTTATTGCCTTTTTTGATTAAATTTACTTCTAACCCTATTTAGGGTAACTACCTGGCTTATCCCTGGAGATATGTTTTAGGTTAAAAAGGGTAAAAAGTAATTCAAATAAAATGTTGTTTAAAAAAATTTTAAACTGGTAAAAAGGTTAAATCCAAAGTTTAAAATACTGGCTTCCAGGGCCACCTATCTTTGCACAGGGACTACCATAGCCTGCATTTCACAACTGTATGGGATGCATTAGTAAAGCATTCTTGCGGCATTAATTTTTTTTAAATATTTTGCTTTTAATTAATTTAAAATATTTAGTCAACATTGTAAAATTTTGACTTCAAGGTGCATATGTTCGCGCACAGGGACTACTAATATTTAAGTTTCAGACCCCTGCATGCAATAGATATTACACAACACTCACTATAGACAGACAGATATACAAACTCTTCATTTTATTAATATAGATTAAAAGCGCTATGTATTTTAAGTTTGCACTATTTCACCCCAGTTCACTCTGCAACTAATGCTATTATTTTTTTTAATAAGTGTAATTTTATTAATTAAATTCTTTGAACCAATTTAGAGTGAAGCATTATACAAATCCTTGCACAATAAATAATGCAATATATGCATTTGCATTATCTTGATTCACATCACCAGAAAACTTTTATTTGTATATTTAACATACATTTTTGCTTAGAACCACATCTTACTATCCATTTTGGTTGTATGCCAGAAGTGTTATTAAAGACTTGATATAATGGATAACCGGAATAGGGCAACTTATAGATAATGCATCCATATTAGTGTTGAAGATGGGAGAATCACTTGGAGTGCACCCAGACAGAATTTAAACCCCAATATCTCGGGCAAAAGTGACCAAATGCAATACACCAAATGTAATGCAAGTGTACCTAGACCACATGGCCTTTGCTGAGGTTTCAGAAAGTTCTAATTCAGCTTCTAACATCTATCTTAAATGTACCCATGTGTTTTCTAAATTGCTGACTTTAGTATACTTCTTTGATGAGTTTACACTGCATTGAATATGTCCTTACATATAAGCAATCATTTTAAAATTCTTAAGTTAGCTAAGAAGTTTGACTAACCATAATTTCAACAACACACAATAGATATTTTGAAATATTATTTGCTCAAGTATTAAGCTGCGAGTGATTTTGTTTGTTTCTCTTGAAAAATAACCACTTTTGTGTTTGTCATCAATCAAGTTATCATACTTCACTAAGTCGAGGGTTAAAAAAAACCAAACTAAATAAAGATATAAATAATTTTTTTATAATTTTGTTGCTCCAATGAAAGCTTTTGTTTAGTTAATGCATTCATATACATGTAATGATTAACTATCTGTTTTGAAAAGCAGTATATATCGGTTTTAAACATTCCAATGTAAATCTATTCTTATAATACTCACAAGGCTTAACATATCCCTCCTCGTATACATACATTCAGTCCTATCCTTTAAACTTAGGGATGGTCTCCTTGAATCCTTAAGAATAATTGAGATTTAAGGGCTCAAAATATTTCAGAATTGAGATTCACACGTTATTTTTTTTCAAATTTCTAATCTGAGTTATTTTTAAAGCCTATATGCTACTTACTAGTAGTGTGGCCTAGCATTATAAAGAAAATTATAACAATGTGGGTAGGTCTACCATTTCTACCAAGATATGATTTCAGAATTCTTAGGTAAAATGAAGATTTGGATCCAAGAAAAAAATTGATTTGACCCATCTCTATTTAAATGACTAAGTAACACTATGGAATAAAACATGCACATTAAGGGTTATAGTACCCTCTTATTCCTTCTTAAATGTTATTTTAGTTTAATACAGTTAGCTATAGTACAACCAAAATGATTATCTATTAAGTATTTTTCGATATCAATAAATGTGGAGGACAGTAACAGCATGCTATCAGATGGCTTAGGTTCTTATCCGCAGATGCTGCAACTCACGCTGAAGCCCTGTCTTTTGGGTGGAGTGTTAAAGCAGAAGAGGGGGTGAAGATCAAATGCCTGAGTGTTCACATGAGATTGGAGTGTCAACTATTTAAGATTCAATTGGCTAACACAGTGTATCAATGAACTGAACTTTATGACTAATGATTCTGTTTTTGTTTTATTCTATATTGTTGGGTGTTAACTATCAATCCAAAAAATGTTTAAATGAATGCTGAAACTGAAATTTTGTAATTTATCAACCATTCTTATCGATCAAGTTTAAATATATAGATTGGAATTAAAAACAGATGTCGCCTCAAATATGTATTTAGTAGTAATACTGAAATACAAAATTTTAACAAAATATTAATATGATTATAATATGTTTCCAGTCATAAAGTAAATGTGTAATTTCTAACATTATTAGTCTCTCAAGTTAAGTGTATTTATCTCTCACACTAACCACCCTTATGGTGTAGTGCTCAGTGCACCTGGCTACAAACCTGGGGATCCCAGGTACAATTCTTGGCTGGTATCTTGGGTATTTTTACCAAATGGGGAATTAACCCAACAGTCACCAGGATTTAGTTAATTAGGCTTAAGTTAGGTTTAAGTGTTTACTGGTCCCACACCCTCATATTCACTATCATCATCACCTCATTTCATTGGGACATGGAAAGAATGTTTGCTAAGTAAATTTGGACATACCGTACCCTGGGCAACAGGACATTAGTATTGGCTAATATTTCCACAAACTGGCCTATGAGTTTTGTAGCCCAGACATGCAATATTATTATTTTTATTACCGTATAGTATGGTTGTGATATTTTTATTTAGGTGTAGATAATTTTATATAATTCTATAGACCAAAACAGTTTTATTTGTTTTCATTTTGGAACTAATTACTTTTTTTTTTTT
>CABFVZ010001384.1:168006-205660 GCA_902151445.1 Timema monikensis | reverse complement strand
TCAGCAATAAAAAACATGTCAAAATGAAAAGTGTATTAATTCTTCAATAGGCGCCCATCGCGGTAACGAAATTCCAGAACGTTACAAGCATAAGAATCAGATTAATTTTCAAAGACCTGATTTTAAAAAGTATATGTAATTTCCTATAGCTCAGAAACCAATGGTTTTATAAAAAAAAAATATTTTAAATAAAAGATTTGTATATTTAATAGTACTACAACTTTACAATTATAAGTTATTTTGTATCTCAAATAGTTGCGGGAAAATGATCAAAATTGTAAAACTTATCATATATAAAGTACCCTCAAAATCGTTTCCATGAAAAAATTAGAGTTTCCATCTTATTTATGATGATAAACAATGTCTAGATATGAAATTTAATCAAAATTTCTAGAGAGAATTTCGAGAAAATAATTTTTTTCTCTTTTTGCCCTACCCTTAAATTTAGGATTAGAAATCTAATTCCAGAAACCCTTCGGGGAGACCTTATAAAACCCCAGATACCAAGTTTTAACCCAATCAGTAAAATATGTTCGACTCTTGCCCGAGGCACAAACAGACGGCCTCGCGAAAAACACTTTTTCTGTTTCAGAGGCTCATGAAACTTCAACATTTATCGAAATCTCAAGTCAGAGTTGTTTTTTTTTACAATCGCAATACTTTTTCTCCAAAGTGTCGAGAGAAAGTAAAAAGTAAATCTGAAATAGGAAACAAGAAAAATACAATTTTGAAATTCAATTCAATGTTGTCCAGTTGTAGATAGTATAATGAGTTTTTACACTCGTCAGAGGAAGAGGGGAGGTTCTATTAGCAACTAAACAATGAGCTTCGAATGGTGAACTGCTCGTTTTATTCTGTCAATTTCTATTTCGTACATTGGTGTCAAAGTGTGATTGATAGTGGTTAGAATGCTTGGCTAAGAGCATCAAGTTTAGATGCCATCTGCTTCACAAAATAACTTTGAATTCACCCAAATAGATTACACCATTAAATACATTTTTTTACTACAAAAATAAGAAAGCCAGCGCATTTTCACCTTCAATCCCACCCATGTCACAATAACGTATTTATTGTTTCTCGCTATCAGGCGGAATGATATTGTAAACACTCAAGTAAAACAGCAATAACATCCACTTCGGTGGACGTGAGGTCTAAATAGGAGTCACTCTCGCAAGAGACTGGACCCTAGAGATCAGGGTTCGAATACTGGTCGAGTGTACAGATTAAGTTTTGTTTTACAGGGTTTTATAACTATCCCTCCATATATAAATGCTAATATATTTCCTCAAAATTAAACTTTCCTAATCCTTAGATGTCATAAGTCACATAACACTGTTGAGTGGACGAGGGGGGAGGGGGACTAATGTCGACATGGAGGAGAGGGTGGTATATCATAGTGTTACGTAGCACATATCTTACACCTTTTTTTATATCACCGCGTCTTACTACCTGTTCAGGCTATACGCATGTATGATAATTACTGTAATGGGGTAAGGATGTGAAAGGAAACATTTTAGAGGTGATCTACCCGCATTTGCATGGAAGGATAGTGGAAAACAATTGAGGATAAACCACATTTAGTCAAGGCCGTAGCCAGCCAATAATTTCAGGGGGGAGAGGGTTGGTGGGCCCATACCCCAATTTCCGGAGGTTTGAAAAAATGCTAAATGATAAACACCTCTAGAAGCTATCCGAAGTGCTTTTTATGCTAACACAGCCCCCTAATTTGTACTTGTACCTTAATTTTGGATTGTTTGAACCATAAATAAAGCCCTATATATTTTCTTCATCAAATTTCGAGGGGGAGGAGGGTGTTGATCCCCCAAAGCCCCACAACTACGGCCTTACCTTTAGTAGATTCAAACGGGATTTGAGCCCGATCCACTCATCATCAGCAGGTCAGTCTAACATGAGAGTGACGCCTTAGACCATTCGGCCACTGAATCAGGTGATCTTACACTTAAATTCTAATGTTCGAAAAATAATATTATTGTTCATGCTTTCACCGTTAGTAAATATACTGGTATTTAAAGATATCTTCTGGCTCAGAGTTGTACTAATTAAACTCGCTTTGCTCGTTGCGGGCACCACCCACTGTGAGTGTAAACTAATGTAATTCCAGCGAGGTTTTGAAAGTTGATTTATTTTTACAATATTATTATTATTATCACCGCGTCTTACTACCCATTCGGGTTATACGCACTTACGCTAATGTGTAATGGTAGGGTGATTGTGATATGANCGCACTTACGCTAATGTGTAATGGTAGGGTGATTGTGAGATGAAATGGAGGACCTACAGTTTAACGTGGAATCCGAACCACGGTGGAGGCCTGGCATTCCCCACATTCACAAGATGTCTTGTCAGAGGTGAAGGAAGGGTTTGGTAATCAGATAGATCTTTGCCGGGACCGAGGATTGAACCCCGGCCGCCAGCACAGAAGTCTGACACCTTACCCCTAGACCACCAGGTCACCTTATTTTTACAATACAATTTTATGATTCTAGATGTCCCATAAGTGTGTCAGAAAAATTTTAAAAATGTGTGGAAAATGTTCAAAATTTACCTAAAATTAAAAAATCTGGCTCTGTTACAATCCGTTTTTTTGATAAGTCTTATCGTTTAGCCACAAGAGGCCTCTAAAGAAAAGTTGCTCCGCCATTATGAGTTTTTTCCGGTGGTTAAAAATGAAACTTTTTAACTTTTTTGGAATTTTCCCGTCGGTTACAGGCTAGAAGCTATAAGTTTGCCAAATTTCAAGTTTCTAGCTTATCTGGAAGTGGGTAAACATTAATGTGAGTGAATCAGTCATGTGGCTTTATAGTATAGTGATGTGAATCCCCTCTTCTCTTCTCTTCTCTTCATGTAACACAGGTTGGTTGGAACAGGGTATCATGGTGGATCTACATAGGTAAGGGAAGGTGGGGGGTTAAAAGAGGTAAGAAAAGAGTGTCACGTGGTTTATGGATGACCCATCAGAAATTGGTTATATCCTGATTACGAACAGGGCAAAATTCGTCCAAATTGCGCAAACACCCAAAAATGTTATGGCCACCTGAATACATCCAATGTCCAGATTGAGGACAAGTAAAAGAGCGACTCGTGGAAATTCCTACGCGAGGGTTCTGTCACGGGGGAAAGGGATTAATGGCAGCACCTACCGGCCACCGGGGATTTTCTCTTGAACAGGATTACCCTAACCTTACCTAGCCTGGCCTAACCTAACCTATCATAACATGACATAACTTAACCTGACATAATTTAACTTGATATAACCTAACCTAACATAGCATGACACAACTTAACCTAGCCTGACATAATTTAACCTAACCTAACCTAGCCTGACATAATCAGTAGCCTAACAGAGCCTAGCAATACTCATGTATGTAATTTAGCTAAATTAAGACTGATAAGACTGAAAGAACGTACGACTACTAGGACCTCGTGGGCCACCCCTATTATCAAATTAGAGGCGGGGTGGCATAGAAACATGGCGTGTCTCCAATCTGGACTCCTCCCTATGTATCAAAAATCTCTGTTCGGAATAAGGAGGCCACCTAACAACTATCGTAGTACTTAAGCTCAAAACTTACTAGGAGTGAGACAAAACAAAAAGAGAATAAAAAGATACATCAATAACAAATGAAACTCTTCTTCAACGAGCTGTAACCAGTCCATTATTGTTTTATCGAAATCAATACCCAACAAATGAGTGAACATGGTGGAGGGAGGGGACTGACAAGATAAATAAAGCGAACATAAGCAAGTTTCTTCTATTGGCAACACAAGAAGAGACGGCTACAAATCAGTTGACTTACGATGGACGGACGAACAACTACAAACCTTTTTTAAATCGGAGATCAAGGCCTGTTTGATACGTTCCACGTGACAAGAGAATGACGTCCAGTGAATAGGGAGGGAAGGGGAGTAAAAACAAAAGAGGAACAGGGCCAATAGGAACAAACGAGTGTCTTCCTTTTTTTGTTGATTCTGTTTCTGCACATCGGACTTATGAATACCAACAAAGTCAACAAGTTCGGTGTCACGGGCAGAGGAGTTACAGCAACAGCATCCATCGCTGTTCCCTTTTGGAACGGTCAAGGTATAGGGTTGAGCACCGAGGGGGCTTCTCGCATTTAGCCTATAGTTTGTTTTAGCACAGAGTCTCACTACTAGAGATGTGACACCGAATATTTTCCTTTTCAGAAAATATTTCCGTAATGTTTACAAAATTCAGTATTTAAATCGTTCAATTAATATTAATACCCACTTCGGTGGCAGCATGGTCTAACGCGCTACTCTCGCAGTAGACTAGTGTGCCGATGACGAGAAGATCGGGGTTCAATACCGGTCAGGTTCAATGAGCGTGGTTTTTCACTCTCTCACTCTCCTCCCGCAAATTCGGGTGCACTTCCTCTAAATTAAACCGACCTAATCCCTAACACATTAGAGTAATTAGTACATTGGCGTATAACCCAAACGGGTAGTAAGAGGCGGTGCTAAAGAATCAATAATAAGAAGAAACGAATGTATGAGACCAGTTATGTCAATAATTCAATATTTAAAACCCCAGTCGGGTGTCCTGAGGGTGGCTTTTCCTAAACCATTTTTTTTTTCATTTTCTCTCCACGACAATTCGGGCACGCTTCCTTAAAATTCAACCATACTCAACCCTTAGCACATCAGCACAATTAGTGAGTCTCTAGCCCTCGGTATCCTCCGAGTCTAGTTGTGCACGACGCCCCCTTCCCAGAGTCTCTAGGCCTCGGTATCAGCCAAGTCTAGTTGGCACGACGCCCCCTTCCCAGAGTCTCTAGGCCTTGGTATCCGCCAAGTCTAGTTGACATGACGCCCCCTTCCCAGAGTCTCTAGGCCTTGGTATCCGCCAAGTCTAGTTGACATGACGCCCCTTCCCAGAGTCTCTAGCCCTCGGTATCCGCCAAGTCTAGTTGGCATGACGCCTCCTTCCCAGAGTCTCTAGCCCTCGGTATCAGCCAAGTCTAGTTGACATGACGCCCCCTTCCCAGAGTCTCTAGTCCTCGGTATCAGCCAAGTCTAGTTGACATGACGCCCCCTTCCCAGAGTCTCTAGGCCTTGGTATCCGCCGATAGGACGTGACCGAGGCGTGATTAACAATGAGGATTAGTCCAAGATGATCGGCGCCGGCGCATTACTGCACTTTGCATTATTACCGTGATCGGGGAATGGGGGGCGGCAGGAGGTGGACCTAACTAGGGCGTGTGGCACCGCCGGATTAGGGTATGGTCTTTAGGGGCTACAACCCAGGGGACTTCGCCAGCTAGAGTGTCTCCAGAGGGTCAGTGGAAAGTTGTTTCATTTGTGAATGCTGAATCAAAGCACTAGACTTCTAAATTAGTAGTTAACCTTTTTTGTTCGCGTAGGCCTACAACCAACTTTTTACTACCCGTTAGTGTTACACGCTTATGTACTAATTACACTAATGGTTTTTAGGAATTAGGTAAGTTATATTTAGAGGACGTGTACCCGCATTTGAGTGGAGGGAGAGTGGAAAACCATTAAGGAAACAACTACTCTCAGTACACCCGACCGAGATTCGAACCTCGATCGCCCCCCTCATCGGCAGTCTAGTCTACTGCGAGAGTAGCGCGTTAGACCACGCGGCCACCGCAGCGGGTAAGGGCTCAATATACTGTATATAGGCCTATATTTGTAGAAAGCATACTACGACAAAAAGAAACATTGTACGACGGCTTGTGACATCATACGAACTTTATAAGGACGTACAGTTTAATGATGTTTTGTAGAAACTTGTTGTCAAGAAATTACGCAAAGCGAATGTTTGAATTTTAATTGTTGTTGTTAGCCTTATAAAAACAAATTTAATTTTCTTAAAATTTAAAAATGACACCTGGACACGGGAATCGAGCCCGGGACATTTGGCTTACTAAGCCAAGTGGCGTACTAAGCCAAAGGTCTCGGGTTCGATTCCAGTGTACAGGTATCATTTTTCAATTTTCATAATATTATATATGTGTGGAGTGATCCCTCACTAAATGCATACTTAATAGATTCGGCTATTTAATTCTTAAATTTAATTTTCCTTTAACCTTTTTTTCGTTTGAAATATATTAGGGGAGGCCCCTCCCTTAAAGTAGGCCTACACGATCTTAATCCGGCCCTGCCACTAGCGATAATAAAGAGGTCGGGCTAGAGGGGGCCCGGGACTCCATATAAATTTATGGAGCCCCCTAGAGGGGGAGGGGAGGACCCATACAGACGCATAAAACCTCTGTTAGCTAAAGGTATAGTAAAATTTTCTAAAAATTAACTTTCTACGCCCTTGTATTTGTATCATTTGATATATCACAAGGTATAATATATCGAAAGCTACGATATATCGATACAAGAGTTGCGACCACTGACCAATATGATTAACTTATCTAAATGAATTGTTCTGATCGAAATGGTTACTGTTCTGTGATGCTATTTTCACTTTTTTTTTAACCCTGCCTTCACCTCTGACAAGACATCTTGTGAATGTGGGGAATGCCAGGCCTCCACCGTGGTTCGGATCCCACGTTAAACTGTAGGTCCTTCATTTCATCTCACAATCACCCTACCATTACACATTAGCGTAAGTGCGTATAACCCGAACGGGTAGTAAGACGCGGTGCTAATAATAATAATAATAATAATAATAATAATAATATTTTCACTTTTTAATGTTTTATTTGGCTGTTGAAATTAGCAGACACCCGCTTAGGCGGCCGCATGGTCTAAGGCGTTACACTCGTGTTAGACTAGATTGCCAATGACAGGGAAATCGTGGTTCGAATTTCGATCGGGTGTATTTAGGGTGGTTTTTGCAATAACTGTTTTCCACTCTCCCTCCACGTAAATGCGGGTACGCCTCTTAAAAATTATTCAACCTTCTCGTACCTAACTCATTGGCTAATTAGTAAATATGCATATAGCCTGAACCGATAGCAAAACCGGGTAGTGATTAAAATACGTATTATATTATGTCAGCATGGATACTTGAATATGTGTCAGAATAAAATAATATCATGCGCTTTGTTTTTTCCATTAAAGCAGCGATTTTCAGCCTTTTTCAAGTCACTGCACAGTGAACAAGGCGCTAAAGTAATCAATACACGCCATCGGTTATTAAGGAGAGATTATATCATTAAAATAACACCATTAAGATTGTGTTCAAAAGCTCAACAGATAAAATTCTAATAAATGTGTTATTTTAAAAAAAAAAAAAACTTTGATCAAGGATCTAAAAAGCTATATTTTTATTCCCTACATTTTTTTGTAGCTTCACCCAAACTTCCACGGAACACCGACGCAAAAAATGCTGCTTTAAAGCTTCTCTCTTTATCAGGATGTAGACCTACCTAGAGGATAGTTCAAAACTTTAAAGTTGTTTTATGTGAAAACAATCAAAACTTCATCTTCAACTTGGACTTTATTTTTTTAAATTTCAAAAATGGCCTTTGCGCACATAACAAAAATTTACTAAGAAAATAAATAATGTTATCAGCGTTTACAAAAAAAATAGTTGCCTATTGTAGGGAAATGGACTGTACTAAATGGGAGTGAAGGGCAGGGTTTTTGCAGTTTTGATAACAAAACTTTTTTTGACCAAAATAAATCAACTATTGCTCCAGTAGCTACGTATAGTTTAATTTCCTTCACATGTTGACATCAACACTGTTGTTGAATATTTGTCAAAGGTGTGCTGGAATTTAAAGTTTGTCATCTAATACCGCTATGCTCATGAACAGGAACCGGATTTTGACAACATTTTCTTATTCTTGTTCGTCACAGACAATGCTCATAAGTATATAAACTCTGTTCATGACCCCCTTGTTGTAATCACTGTAATTGTACAAGTCGATTTTTGATCATCTTTTGTCATTTTTGAATTTTAGGTCCGAATTTCTTGGTTTGTGTCATTTTTTAGTCATCTTTAGACATATTTGGGTCTTCTTAAGGTATTTTTGAGTTATTTTAAGGCATTCATGTTGAATAAGTATATTTTTAAATACCATATTATCAATATAATTTAGGCCATGCACTTTTTATCACAGTTGTATGAATGAGAAGATAATGTAGGCCATGAACTTTGTATCACAGTTGTCTGAATGAGAAGATAATGTAGGTCATGAACTTTATATCACAGTTGTCTGAATGAGAAGATAATGTAGGCCATGAACTGTGTATCACAGTTGTTGAATGAGAAGATAATGTAGGCCATGAACTTTGTATCACAGTTGTCTGAATGAGAAGATAATGTAGGCCATGAACTTTGTATCACAGTTGTCTGAATGAGAAGATAATGTAGGCCATGAACTTTGTATCACAGTTGTCTGAATGAGAAGATAATGTAGACCATGCACTTTGTATCCTCTTTGCTTGTCTGGTTGTAAAACACACATTCCTGGTGAGACTGCAGCTAGGCTGGAGAGGGTTGCGTTGGGAGGGGGTAGCTATTACTTCTCAACCAAATATTTTTTAGTCAATATTATATTCGGCAGAATGCAAGCGTTTAGTTGTAAAGTGCGTGTTTGATTTAATCGTGTGCATTTCTTACGAGGTTTTTTTCTTCATATTTTAAGTAATTTTGAAAATTTGAATTCTTTTTTTTAGAATTCTTAACTAATTTTATAGGTCATTTTTGGATTATATTTAGGGGTCAAAATCCGGGTCCTGCACATGACAAATATTCAACAACTTTTAATTTACTATGTATCAAAAACTAAACTTATGTTTCTATGGGAGAGTTATTTTTAATTTATTTCAACAAAAACATTTTTATTATATAAAAACTGTAAAAAAAACATTGCCCCAAATTCGCGTCCCTTTCATTCTCACCTTAAAACTGTTGCTTTCTCGTTGAAAGGTATCGTTCGCGAATATAGGGTATGCCAGAGTCACCATTTACGGTCTCTCTTATACCGAGACGCCGACAGGAGTTAAAAAACAAAACAAGAGCTAGTTGTTTGTAGTTTTATTAGTGTCTAATCTGAGCCATGAGCCAATCATCCGAGAGATGAGAAGGAGCAAGCAGCGGCATCTTTTCAAAACTACCGATTAGCAAAGGCAGTAGTAACTGATCTTAACAACCGGAAGTGAACCACGACCCGAAACCGTTGTGCGTAGAGGTCAAGGACATGATGAGGCAGCTAATCAACAAGCTAATCAACAAGCTCATTTGACGGGGGCTATTGTTGGAGAGAGTGGTACCGATGTAGCCGGGCGCCAACAAGCTCACTGAGCGTAAAAAAAAATACTAAAAAAACACTGTGCTTTATTAGTACAGTCACTAATTGTGAATGTGGGGAATGCCAGGCCTCCACCGTGGTTCGGATTCCACGTCTAACTGTAGGTCCTCCATTTCATCTCACACTCACCCTACCATTACACATTAGCGTAAGTACGTATAACCCGAACGGGTAGTAAGACGTGGTGATAATAATAATTATTAGTACAGTCCAATTTTCATAAGAATAGCCTTCTAAAAATACAAATTTTTTGCTGTTAACGTTGATAGTTTACTAAATTATTATTGTTATTTTATAGGTATTGATAATATCTATCAAAAGTGACAGCTACAGTTTACATAATTTGGCGTATGAATACATTAAGTAGATATAACTGTCCTAGCTGTCAGATAAGTCCCTTTCTATGAACATTGAGCTGTACTAATATGGGCGTAGGTGGACTAGGTACTGATATTTCTCCCCTCCACCTCAAGGTGGAGTGGTCACTGCTATTCCTCCCCTCCATCTCAAGGTGGAGTGGGCACTGCTATTCCTCCCCTCCGCCTCAAGGAGGAGTGGTCACTGCTATTCTATCCTAACACAAATTGAGGAGGGCCGCCTATGTATATTAGCTAGATTGCCTATCAGATGTTGCGCTTGGGTTAAATAATGACAGAACTTTTAGTAGTACACAAGTTCTATGTCTAATGGAATGGACACAAAACTATTTTCTTCGGCTCAATCCCGACCTTGGTTGGAAGAACAGCTTAGAAAATACAAACTTATATTTTTCGGTCAACATTGATAACATCTTACTATTTTATTAGTCTTATTTCCTATGTATTGATTATATCTATTGTCCAACGCCTTAGCTCAGTAGTTAGCCTGTCTCACTACCGGGCTAAGGGTCCCAGGTTCAATTCCCGGCATGGCCGAAAAATGTATCATTGGTGAAATGTGGTTTTCCTCTTGCACAGTGAAGAACTAACGGCCTGGGGGCTGGATGTTGTGTCTGTTCTAAAATATTGTAAGTTAACTTACAAGTTATGTGGTGATGATATTAGTCGTTTCATAAAGGTCACATTAAATACCTTACATGACTGAGAAAATGGAATGATATAAGCTATTAAAAGTGGCGGATGCAGATAACATGACTTGACGAATGAATATATTACAATTGTTTTATTAACTTGAATAATTACTAATTACTGTTCTTACCAAAATTAACCCTTTGAAAAGTACAAAACTCCATATATTTCTGTTGATCATTGAAAAGGTAACTGCTATAGGAGCGTGGAATGGATCTTTGGGAATAGAATTATGTCATTTAATGGGTGGGTCACAAATACATTTCATTGTCGTTTGTATTTTTCTTCCCCTGTTTGCTCTCTTACTGCCTGACAGTTCCACACAGGAACGTTATACACCAAATTGGTTTCTGGGGATTTAGGAGTTTCTGTTCGACTATTTCAGAGCCCTTTAAATCTTCACCCTCTTGAAAGGGCTGGATTATATTATACGAAGGGCAGTTATGAAACCAAAAAACCACTAAAAACCATCCTCTACCTAACATTTTCTTTTGCAGACCTGCCTCTTATTTAGTAAGTTTTTTTGCCACCCTATCGGGATATCCACACACTTACACTGATGGGTCAAGGACGAGGAAGGTGGAATTTAGAGAAATTGTACCCGCAATGAAGTGGAGAGAGAGTGGAAAACCATTTTTTGGGGGAAAGGTGGGAAATTAGTAAACCTGACCGGGATTCGAGCCCCGTTCCCCCCGTAATCGGAAGTCCAGTCAATTGCGAGAGGACCATTGGACCATCGGAGCGGTCAGTAAGAATATTAAGTTTTAGGTTGTGACTAGAGATGTGAGACGGAAAATTTTCCGTAGAAAATAAACGTACTATTATAATTATAATAATTATTACTAGCATCGCGTCTTACTACCCGTTCGGGTTATACGCACTTACGCTAATGTGTAATGGTAGGGTGATTGTGAGATGAAATGGAGGACCTACAGTTTAACGTGTGATCCGAACCACGGTGGAGGCCTGGCACTCCACACATTCACAAGTTGTGATTAATACACTGTAGAAAATTTTCCTTAGACCCTATATTTTTTCCGGAAAAAATTTCGATAATTATTTCTGTAAAATAATTTCAGCTGATTAAATGGAACTAAAATGGAATAGAGACATGGATATCCCGAATGTTAACGTTTATACCTTAAGGTTAGTTTCTCCTTAAGGGCGTTAACACCAGAAACATCATCAAACGACCTTCGGTGGTCACACGGTCTAACGCGCTACTCTCGCAATAGACTAGACTACCGATGACAGGGAGATCGGCTTTCGATACCAGTCGGTTGCACTGAGGGCAGATTTTCCTAAATAGTTTTTTCCACTCTGCTAATTCAACCTTCTTCGTCCCTAACACATTAGCGTAATTAGTAAATAGGCGTAAAAATCGAACGGGTAGTAAGATGCTGTGCTAAAAAAAAGTTGTAAGGAAACAAATGAATGCGAGCCTTTATCAACCTGTTTTGATCATAAATAATACTTCAATTTTTTATCATTAATAAGTTCACTAAAATAATAATTTAGTAAAATTTGTTTCCCCCTCCTATCCTCAGCGCTTCCTACTTACCCTTCCTCTGCCCCCTTCTTGTAACCCCCTCGTCTGTTAACACACTATATTTAGAAGTACAACAGGCTCTAGGTGCCCCCTCCACAATTTAACTCCTCTACCGAAAACCACCACCGCGGAAAATTTTCTGGATCCAAAATTTCCCGGAAAATTTTCATCTTTAGTTGCGACACCTTCTGACAAGTTATACGGGGAAGGAAATAGGGGGGTGGGGGTAAGTAGGGGGGGGATACTCAAAGGAACCGCCACATAACTGCAGCCTTGGCCCCCCGAGTAACTTATACGAAAACTCTTTGTCCCCAAAAACGGATGCTGTGAACATACAAACAGACCAGATAGAAAAAAAGAAAATCTTGTTATACTAAAATTAGAACCTTCAAGACCGGAAAGGGACAAAGAGAGAGAGAGAAAGAAAGAAAGAGGGAAAAAAACAAAAGTGCTGGTTGTAAACTTGACTTTGATACTTCAGTGCAGTGAAGCGGATGAGAAATCTTTGTGGAGAGAGAGAGAGAGAGAGAGACAAAGAAGGTGAAAGAAACAATTTTAATTGAGGAAGAATCAACGAAAAGACTTATTCGCCATTTAATTATTCACAAAGCAATTAATCAAAATGATCTGGGGGAGGGGGGAGGTTACTTTGTAAAATCTTCAAATAGCTTGTCTTGTTCAAATATGTAGAACATTGGAAATATGTAGAACATTGGAAATATGTAGAACATTGGAAATATGAGTGTTCTGTTTTGATAAATATAACAACATCGCACCCAGCGAGAAAAGTCACACAACTATAAAAATGTCAAATAAGTTCGAACCCCCGTAGATAGAAAGTATTGTGATAATAACAAATATGAAATTTTGAGATCTGAAACCATTTTACCGAGCTAGCTGAAACTTGGTATCTGGGGGTTTCATAAGGTTCCCCCTGAGGAATTTTTGAAATTAGATATCTTACCCTGAAATGAATGGTTGTTTATAAGGGTCACAGAAATAAAATACATTTTGTCAAAATTTGCTCTAACGATTTTGATTAAATTTTGTAGCTACAGTAGCTCCATGGCTTCTTTGGTGCTGACTGAAAGCTTTTAAAAGTTACCAGACCAAATTACGTATCCCTACGCCGAACCAAATGATCTGCAAAAACATGTGTTTATCAGCTGTCACTTCTGACATTCAAAATCTATGTATTATACCTAAATGTTGACTGTCAGAAGTCAGCTGTGAGCTGTCAGTCAGCACCAAAGAAACCATGGGGCTACTGTAGGCACTGTTTAACATTACAAACAAAATGGCAACTGTAGTTTTCCCATGAAAATTATTTTGAGGGTACTCTACATTAGCAAAAATGTCCAATTTTGATCATATCTACTCAACTATTTGAGTTACGAAATAAGTTATCATTGTAAAGTTATGGTACTATTAAAAATAAACCACTTTTATTTTAAATATATTTTTATAAAACCAATAGCTTTTGAACTATAAGCATTTTTTTTATACAGAGGGTCTTTGAAAATTGAAATTGATTGCGATAAGAAAGAGAGAGAGACGGAACACCGTACCAATTATTTTTCCAACCGCCTTTTCTATCGTGTTCTCACTTACACACAATCGCAAAGAAAGGCAGCAAAAGAAAGAATAATGTGCACCTACTTCAAATAGTCCTCCAGGGCTTAGAGAATATTCTCGGGGAAGAAATCAGTACGCATACGCCTACAAAGCGAGATACTAGCAGACGACTGCATTTACTGTTGTAAAATAATTTGAAATAACTCGTGTTTTTTTTACAACCTTGTCCTACTAACCGTTCAGGTTATAGGCTCGTGTACTAATTACGATAGTGATATTAATAATGAGGAAGGTTATATTTATAGGAATTGTACCAGTATTTGCGTGGAGAGAAAGAGTGGGTTTATTGTAAAGCACGTGTGTGTTGTCTTGTTTTGTTTAGATTTGTTTCACGACTCAATACAATACATACACCGCAAAAATAATATTAAATATTTATTTATCCACTAGAAAATAAAATATATCTCTAATCAACCGTTTCTAGTTGGTGTTGCAAAGCATCATGGGAATTGCTGCGCCCCTCGAGCAGATTCTGCTTTCAATTGTCTGCGATCGCGCGAAGGTTTACAAGCACCGCCATGGAATGAATGTTTTAACTTTATAGACCTACGTGCCCGCTTAAGTGGCCGCATGGTCTAAGGCGCTACTCTCTCAGTAGACTAGACTGCCGATGACGGGGAGATAAAGGTTTGAATCTCGGTCGGTTGTGCTGAGGGTGGTTTCCCAACTCTCCCTTCACGCAAATGCAGGTACATTTTCTTTAAATATAACATTCCTAAAATCACTAGCGTGATTGGTACATAAGTGTATAGCCCGAACGGGTAGTAAGATGCGGTGCCAAATTAAAGCCTCTGTACGTGTTCAATTTAAGCAATATATTAATGACACTAATATTATTTTTAACTGAGCTGAAAATTGAACTCGGGATTCCACCTCATTTGAGATACAGATAGTTATTTTTGAACTGTAAAATGAGGATCAGACTATCAGATCACACGCCAATCAACTTTGTGATACAGTTGGTTAGAAATTATAAATTGACATCAACACTATTGCACGTGGGTCTATTCTGATTAAACATTAATGGAGATAAAGAGTTAATAGAAGACCCTAATACTGAGCATTGTTGAAATATTAAATGATATTTGGATTAAAAACTGCACTGAAAAGGTCGTTTTTGACCTTTTTTAGAATCAGTGGCGTCGCGTCAGGGCAAGCATTGCTTGCATTTGATTGAAGATATATAATTATTTTATTAATGTTTGCAAAAATATACTCCTGGTAATCATTTAAATGTAATTCGAGCATCAGTGGGTTTGAACAAAAAACAATACATGGCAGTGACCGTAACATGCATGCAAGACGTGCACTAGTCCATCTAATAGTGGTTTAAAGTCGGTATTTGTCCGAAATTCATCCCATTGCTCTAGCTAGTGTGGTTCTTATTTGTGACGTCATAGATTTCGGAGGGGAGGGAAGGGGAAACGCTGCGGATGTCGGGTAAAAATGCAAGAAGCCGAGCTATGACTTCTCTTGCCCGAAAGGTGACGACTAGAACCGAAGTCACTAATCCTCTCTTCCCCTTTCAAAACATAGAGGGATAGTATGGCATGAAAGGGTAAATAATATTGTCAAGGTACTGACCCCGTACATACACAACTTTAAGATGTAAATCACAGAACAGAAGGACGCCCAAAGCCACAACTATCATTTAAAAAAAACTCCCCTCACAAATAGCTTCTTGAAGCATAACAAATTTTAAAAATTCCGGGACCTCCCCTTTTAAGCTTGGGGGCACCCCTTCCAAGCTTGCCTAAAAATTTTGGTCACAAGACGCTATTGTTTAGAATATTTTTTGCAGATAAGTACTGTACACAAATTTTTATTCTGTCATAATAAGGTCATAATGTAGTTATTAACAAAAAACTGTATCGCTTTGTCCCCCATCGTCACCGCGGGAAATGTCGAGTAATCATTCAAATACGAGTGCACTGCACACATTTATGGCGTATCTTGGTCTTTTATTTTCCCTTTTACTCCCATAATACCTCATGCGAGCCGGGAGTTGGGCCTGCGATGACGAACGCTCTTAATCCATTCTTACGCCGAGCCGTGTGCTTTGTAGATGCCACTTTTGAAAGATGTAATATAAGTTTCTTTGACTTCCCAACAAGTTCGGTTTTTTTCTAAAACAGTGATTCGCACACTTTTCCCCACTTGACAAGCGTTCTATGCACATACGGGACTCACCCACTTGCCAATTATCGAAGCAGGACTTTTTTTCAATGAAAGTGTTTATCAAGCAGTAAAGAAGGCATATTTATATAACTTTGATTCATACACACATTTTACAGTCCAATTTTCATAGGAAGAGTCTATTCTGACAGCTAGAAATGAGACTTAGTCTACTTTCAGATCAAGTCGTATGATATGTCACTCTTTTGATATTGGTTATATTATTAATAAAATAAAACTAATAATGATAACTTTATGATTGTCTGCTTTTTCGAAAGAAAAAAAAAATTGGGCTGTGTATGTGGAACAAATTATTTGACTTGGCGGAATTAGACTGTCAATATTGTTATCTTTTGATATAGTTCACTTTATACTTTATAATTACCCAACACCTTAGCTCAGTCGGTAGCGTATCTGTATAGTGAGTGATCTAAGTAAGGGTCAGGGGTTCGATTTCCAGCATAGCCGAAAAATCAATCATTGGTTAAATGTGGGTTTACCCTTTTAACAGTAATAAATTAACGGCCAGGGGGTCTGGGTGTTGTGTTTCTTGCGATCTGACTATAGATTAGTTTTGCCCCTGAGGGAAGTCTCGAAAAAGACCCGCAGAGCAGTAATCCTCTACCAACCAGGAGCATGTTTAGCTGCAGGAGATATTGGATTTCTGTCTGCGACACACTCCCTCCATTCACTTCGTCATCCGCGCGCCATCTTTTTCTCTCTTTTTCACCCACACCCACACACACATCCCAGGGGAGTCTACTGCAGATACGGCCCATTCTCCAGTGTACGCGTGGTTAGAGGAACAGCTTCAAGGGATCAAGTCCTGGTAACTCAAATAATCGTGGGCTTAAGTTTGGGGATTATCAGTTACCTCAGGTTTTGTTTTTTTTGGTCTCATCAATCATTCGGGTATAGTTCTATTCTCTTAAGAATTTAACATTTTGAAACACCTAAAAAAAAAGTTTTTTTCATTGCATTGATTGAAAGTTACTAATTTCCACCTTTGAAGAAATAATTTTTATTTGCTTCGTAAAACTTCATAGTTAATAATAAAAATAAAAAGAGTTATCAAAAACAATTCTTGAACCTTTCATGACTAGTTGAAAGAACAAACAATATTGATCAAACTATTGTTGTTTTTTTTGTTTCGCTGTTGTGGCAACAAGAGTTATTATTAGAGTGCAGGGAAAATACACGCCAAGCGAGTTATACCGGCCAAGCGGTCGCCGTCTGCTAACGAAGATAGTACCAGCTTCTGAGGATATAAGGCATCATGTGCTTAGCACAAACCCGCTGACTCACAGAAAGATCTGGAAGCACCGGGGATCGAGCCCGGGACCTCTGAATCCGTAGTCAGGAACTGTGACCATTCGACCACAGAGGCGGTCAGTGCATGAATTAATAATAAATTAAAAAGTATTCTATTCACACTTTTTATTTTCTTACAACTGTCCACCATAGATTATAACTAAACAGAATGATTTTTATAGCTTAGAGGAAAATCCATACAAAACATTAGTTTCAAAATAGAAAGCTTTTATTATGCACACAATCCCATGTGCGCATGAATACGGGCTGCATTGACGTCCTCTGCCGAACTCATCTCGTACGGTTCGTACCCGCCTCGGTGGCGTAGTTGGCTAACGCGCTTGTCACTTTGAGCTCGACTGCTGAGGACGGGGAGATCAAGGTTCAAATCTCGGTCGGGTGAACTGGGGGTGGTTTTCCTAAATGGTTTTCCACTCTCTCTCCACGCAAATGCGGGTTCCCTTCCTCTAATTAAACCTTCCCAATTCCTAATCCATTAGTGTAATTAGTACTTAAAGCGTATAACCCGAACGGGTAGTAAGACGCNTTGAACAACTCTAGTTAGTAAATAATATTCAGGTAAACCACAGATGTCACTAAAAAAAAACCTTAGAATATTATTATTATTATTATTATTTCATATTTTAATCATGTAAAAAGGTTTAAATGAAAATAATAACCAATAACAAATTATTTTGTTACAGTTTTGACTCCCAAAAGTGGCGGTATCTCAACATATTGACTTTAAGATCATAATGGTCTGGCGTATGGCTACATGAAAGTATATCTGGCAACTTTTCCTATAGGCCCATTCGTAAGGAAACCAGGGTTCATCTCAAAGGAATTACCGATCTAGGCGGATTTTTTTTCATCCGAGCCTTAATGTCTGTCCGAAATTTAAAATTGGCGCTAGCGAGTTAGGGATGAGTAAGGTAGAATTAAGAGGAGATTTATCTGCGTGTACGTGAAGTTAGAGTGCGGAAGTAATATAGGAAAATATTCGTCCGGCCGGGATTCAAACACCAGCCTCCCCATCACATGCAAACCTGGACTGGACGAGCTTACAGTTTAGTCCGCCCGCGCGCTCATCCAAAGCGGGTAAAGCTTGATTCACAAGTTCGCCGAAAATAGAGAGCAGCAATTCCCACGTTAGCAGACAACTGAGAGCAGAACCAACTCAAGTGTCGCAGCAATTCCCACGCTAGCAGACAAGTGAGAGCAGAACCAACTCAAGTGTCGCAGCAATTCCCACGCTAGCAGACAAGTGAGAGCAGAACCAACTCAAGTGTCGCAGCAATTCCCACGTTAGCAGACAAGTGAGAGCAGAACCAACTCAAGTGTCGCAGCAATTCCCACGCTAGCAGACAAGTGAGAGCAGAACCAACTCAAGTGTCGCAGCAACTCACGCGTTAGCAGACAAGTGAGAGCAGAACCAACTCAATTGTCGCAGCAATTCCCACGCTAGCAGACAAGTAAGAGCAGAACCAACTCAAGTGTCGCAGCAATTCCCACGTTAGCAGACAACTGAGAGCAGAACCAACTCAAGTGTCGCAGCAATTCCCACGTTAGCAGACAATTGAGAGCAGAACCAACTCAAGTGCCGCAGCAATTCCCACGTTAGCAGACAACTGAGAGCAGAACCAACTCGAGTGTCGCAGCAACTCACGCGTTAGCAGACAAGTGAGAGCAGAACCAACTCAAAAGTGTCGCAGCAATTCCCACGTTAGCAGACAACTGAGAGCAGAACCAACTCAAGTGTCGCAGCAATTCCCACGTTAGCAGACAACTGAAAGCAGAACCAACTCAAGTGTCGCAGCAATTCTCACGCTAGCAGACAAGTGAGAGCAGAACCAACTCGAGTGTCGCAGCAATTCACGCGTTAGCAGGCAACTGAGAGCAGAACCAACTCGAGTGTCGCAGCAATTCACGCGTTAGCAGACAACTGAGAGCAGAACCAACTCGAGTGTCGCAGCAATTCCCACGTTAGCAGACAACTGAGAGCAGAACCAACTCGAGTGTCGCAGCAATTCCCACGCTAGCAGACAAGTGAGAGCAGAACCAACTCGATGTCGCAGCAACTCACGAGCTGTATGTTGACCCATGATGTTTTACAACACAAACTAGAAACAGTTGACTATCAACATATTTTAAGTTCTAGTGGATAAACAAAGCTTTTAGACTATTGTACCGATAGCTGTTTTATAATTAATATGTTGTGTGGAGAAGGCAGAGCGAGAATAACACACATACACTTATTATTTAATGAGCTATTTCACAACAGTTGACGCAGTTGTCTGCGTGTCTCTTGATTTGTAGGCGCATGCGCACTGATTGAGTCGGTTGGTTTCAAAATTCACGTAGATTATATTATGTAGAAACGCGGACAGAGCCGAGAACGTTTGTCTCTACTAACGCAGTTCGCGCTGATTTCTAGTGATTGGCTTAGAGCTCGTCACGTGACCGAGTTTCAGCTTCAGCTATTCTGCTCTTGTTTTTCAGCGAACACGTGAATCCACAATGATGAGCAAAGCTATTGTCTGAGGTCCGCAGCAAGGAATATGTCTTGACACCTGGTTGGATGTTACAGACAGACAGCCAGACAGACGATATGTCCCTAAGGTCACTCGCCGACAAAATCATCTTACGCCTTGCGGGGTTAGTAGGGTGGGGAGGGGAATGGGGGACATTCCACAGAATCCTCTATAAGCAATACCCGCGCACGTAACAGTATTAAATAATTCATTAATTCCTGTATAATTATAGACTTGCGGTGCAAAGCTGCGTGGAATAAAGGCGCAAGACGCAGCTGTCACGTGACGACTTGGATTGCTATGTATCAATGGCCGAGAAATGCAGTAAATATCATGTTGAGGCCGTTTTCTGTGACGTCACGGCAAGTAGAGATAGGATTTACCATGTTGATATATTTACGTTTTATTCGTCGAGTCTTAGAGATAGAACATTGAAACAAACATAAATTATTAAATGATTATAAAAATGGTCTTTCATTGTCATAAAATTATTATTTTGATCTTGAAGCAGTTCCTTTTGTAAAAGTTTTTTATTTAATTTATTTAACTCATTTATTTTTGTATTATTATTTATTATTTAGCACCGCGTCTTACTGCCCATTCGGGTTATACGCTTTAAGTACTAATTACGCTAATGGATTAGTAATTGGAAAGGTTGAATTAGAGGAAGTGAACCCGCATTTGCGTGGAGGGAGAGTGGGAAAACCATTTAGGAAACCGCCTTCCCCCCCAGTTCACCCAACCGAGATTCGAACCTCGATCTCCCCGTCCTCAGCAGTCGAGCTCAACACGACTAGCGCGTTAGCCAACTAGGCCACCGATGCGAGTATATATATATATAAAACTCATGCTATTTGGTTTGTTCATTAAAATGTCCAGTAGGAATCTTTCTGTCAGGACGTATATTAAAAAGTCCTTGGAAGCAAATGTCTATCTAGAATAGGAAACAAGAAAAGGGTAATTTTAAAATGAAAATCAATGTTTCCATGTTTAAGTAGAATAGTGAGTGTTTACACTAGTCAGCGGAAGAGAAGAAGTGTTACCAGCAGGTGATTAAGAAACCTTACCGAATGAGATATTCATTTTCTTTTTTTGTATTTTTTTTAAGTTGACTTTTTAAGTTTAGATGCAACCCGCTTCGCAAAATAGCCTCAAATATCCCAAGTAGGTAACGTCGTTGCTTTGAAAAAAGGAACGTGTTTCTCGTGTTTTACGTTATTTACGAGAGAGTCGAGTCGTGCCTCAGACACTGACCGATAAGTTCTGAGATATTCTAGCTCTAATCCCAGTTAGGTTCAAAATACAATCTCCCCGTGATGGGTAAATAAGGCGTAGGTGTGAGCGATAAGGTGCAAATACAATAAAACGGGTAAGATGCAGTCATACATACTTTCTCCTATAGTATATTAAAGTTTGGAACAAAAATTTCAAATATTGGATTTCATAAACTACCATTATTTTAATTTTTTTAATAAAAAAAGCTATTTTATTTATCATGTAAAACACTTCTTAGAAATCCATTTTGAATCAAATATTTAGAGATATTTTTTAAATTCTCGACAGAGGGCAAAATTCTAGCACATTTCTTGGTTTTCACGATAAATGGCCACATTTGCGCACAGCCCGAACAAGTAGTAAAAAGCGATGCTAAAAAAAATACTTTCTCCAAATGAGATAGTAAAAAGGTGTTGTCTTTCTTTTTTTTAATTCTCAGAAACCGATGGTTGAAGGCGTGGAATCCCTGACCTAGGTTCGGGTCAGACGCGGTCATCTCATCATCGGAGAATAATCTACTGGAAGATATATACGACCGTCTGTTGAAGATGTCGGTCGGTTCCCGAGAGAAGCTGCCTGACATTCCTCGATGACGAGGCTGGCTGGGTATATACCTGGCAGGTATATGTGTAAGACCTAGAGGAACACAATAGGTTGTTGAGTCAGGCAAATAAACGGCTGTACCGCCCCCCTCGCCCTTCACACGTCACTTACGTCTAACGTTAGGACGTGGGGTACTCGAGTCCTGCTCCTTTATTCTAGCTAGAGCCTCTAGAGTGGCTCTCTCTGTGAAGTTCCCGACGTCGCCTACTCGGGTGAATTCGAAGCTATTTTGCGAAGCTTGTTGCATCTTAACTCGACGCACCTGAACACTCTAAGCACCTGAGCACTCTAAGCACTATCACACTTAAGACGACAAAGTACGAAATAGAAAAGAGGGAACAAAATGAGCAGTTCACCTTGCAAGTTTCTCTTGTTTAACTGATGATAACACTTTCTCTCTTTCTCTGACGAGTAATAACACTACTATTTGCGCCTGTTCAGCATTGACTTGCATCTCAAAAATTATATTTTCCTTGTTTTCTATTCTAGATAGACATCTGCTCCCATGGAATTTTTTTAAATCTACCTCCTGACAGCAGAAACATGGGCAATGCATCTAAGAAAGAGTAGGAAAGTGGTTCCAGTGGGAATGAAGTTTGTGAGGAGTATGTTAGCTGTCACAAGGAGAAACAGGGTTAGGAATGAAGTTATGAGGGAAAGAGTAAGAGTACATGAGATAGTAGAGGAAGCAAGACTGAGATGGTATGGACATGTAATGAGGATGTTGGAGTATATGAGATAGTAGAGGAAGCAAGACTGAGATGGTATGAACATGTAATGAGGATGTTGGAGTACATGAGATAGTAGAGGAAGCAAGACTGAGATGGTATGGACATGTAATGAGGATGTTGGAGTACATGAGATAGTAGAGGAAGCAAGACTGAGATGGTATGGACATGTAATGAGGATGTTGAAGTACATGAGATAGTAGAGGAAGCAAGACTGAGATGGTATGGACATGTAATGAGTATGGTGGAGTACCTGAGATAGTAGAGGAAGCAAGGTTGAGATGGTATGAACATGTAATGAGTATGTTGGAGTACATGAGATAGAAGAGGAAGCAAGACTGAGATAGTATGGACATGTAATGAGGATATTGGAGTACATGAGATAGTAGAGGAAGCAAGGCTGAGATGGTATGGACATGTAATGAGTATGTTGGATGTACATGAGATAGTAGAGGAAGCAAGACTGAGATGGTATGGTCATGTAATGAGTATGTTGGAGTACATGAGATAGTAGAGGAAGCAAGACTGGGATGGTATGGACATGTAACGAGGATGTTGGAGTACATGAGATAGTAGAGGAAGCAAGACTGAGATGTTCTGGGAATGTAATGAGGATGCCAAAGAAAATGTTGGAAATGAAGTAAGTAGGAAAAAGACTGCACGAAAGAGATGGGAGGAAGAAGTGTTGAAGGACAGAGGAATATGGAAGCATTTTACTAAACTGACCCGACCACAGGCTGGAAACTGTTGATTATTATTATTATTATTATTATTATTATTATTATTTAAATGCTATACATTAATTAACACGGGAAATAATATATTAGCTTGTCGTGACGTCATTAAATCTTTACTTTCAAGTTTACTCACAACCTTCATTGTCTTGAAACTCTAATCTAAATACATTTTTTTAAATGTAAGATGTTTATAAGGGTCTGAGGAGACGAGGGAGGGGTGAAGGCGAGTTCACTCTTAATTATTTTTATATGGAGAGATTTTAATTTTTTTAAACTTAGCATAGGTTTTTTTCAGACGAAGTTCAATCAAACTAAAATCATGAAACAAATCTAATCAGATCTAAGATAATCCTCTAATCAATATAAAAATAATAGTTGAATACAATACAAATGACGAAAATCGTTTATCTCACCAACAAGTGGATAAGAGATTAGGAAGAGGAGAAACATTTCTCAACAATTTGTTCTAGAACTTGAGCGAACTCTCAAGTGGTATAAAAATGGCCACGTGAGCGGAAATAGTGAGCGATGTGTGAACTACCCAAGGATAGTGATGGACATTGAGAACCACATACACCAAAACATGGGAGCACACGGACAAAGGCGTCAGTGCCGATGGCAGGGGAGAGGCCAGGTGTTTGAATCGGGGACGGTTATATACTGATTTTTACCCCTTCCCTAAATGGTCTATCCCGGGAGTGTTAAATATACGGCCGACCCTACAATAGTTTTACTTGAAATATTTGGGGGATAAAAAAGAGTGACCTGGTGGTCTAGGGGTAAGGTGTCAGATTTCTTTGTTGGGGGTCTGGGGTTCAATCCTTGGTCCCGGCACAGATTTATCTGATTGCCAAACCTTCCTTTCCCTCTGACAAGACGTGTATTAATCACAACTTGTGAATGTGTGGAGTGCCAGGCCTCCACCGTGGTTCGGATCCCACGTTAAACTGTAGGTCCTCCATTTCATCTCACAATCATCCTAACATTACACATTAGCGTAAGTGCGTATAACCCGGACGGGTAGTAAGACGCGGTGCTAATAATAATAATTAGGTGATAAATATTCAACAATTAAAATGAACGAAATTAAAATACTATCAATGTTCGGAAGTACAGTACAAACATGAACAGTTGTTCTCTATTTTAAAATTGAATAAATCCAAGTTAAGAAGTCAGCTTACAGATGAACATTTAAAAGAGCACATTGAGGATTGTTTCAAGTCAAAATACATCTCCAACGTTGATAATTTAGTAATTAGGAGGCGATTCCAGCTTTCCAACAAACAATAGATGTGATAAATTAATATTCTGAATTTTTATTTTAATGGAAAATTTTTGAATTTTGAACTAAGTTTACTATTACTGTCTTTGTCATAACTATTTTTTTTCCTGATCATTGAAGATGATTTTGGTTACATGGTTTTCCAACTTTCGCTCCATAATTATGCGGATACACTTCCTCCAAATTTTCCCTTACTCTTCCCTTAAACAGTAGCGTTTTTAGTACATACGCGTATAATAATAATAATAATAATAATAATAATACGCGGGGGGAGGGGGGAATAAAATTAAGCCTTTATAAAACTGTATCTTATTATTAAGTGTTCTGTCTTTCGAAAGGTTGGTTGCCTTGTCCAAATGTAGTCTTTCAGCATGTCCTATTAGCAGTTTCCTTTTTTTTTTTACATCCCAGAACTTTCATCTTGTTTCCTTGTTTGAGCTGATCCATCAGTTTCATTCGTGGTCTTCCTGGTGTCTTATATAAAGTCACTCAATTAGGCATCTATTCTCATAATACGGAACATCCAGTTGATCCTTTTTTCGTAGCATCACCTGCAGAATTGTTCTCTTTACATTAACACTTGCTGGAATTTCTTCATCAATCAGCCAATATGTCCACTTTATCTATTTTGGTAATTGTTCACTCACTGCTTGAACAACTAACCTCGCGTGTCGTAACTTAACGTTGACTTGCAGTTAACTTAACGTAAGAGATGTCCTGGGAGGTCTTTTACTTTAAGTGAACGTCAATTGAAGGGTATCACGTGATCTAGCAAGCCAATCATTATGCGAGTGACGTAAACAGAGCTATTAAAGTAATTCATTTGTTGGTTTTAAGACCAGGGTCTACTCTTTAGCTTAAGTTCAAGTGATCAGACAATGAAACAAAGTAATTAAACTTAAATAGGAAAGCTAAATATATCAAAAAAGTTTGATAATAAATATTTATTATATTGATTGAAAACTGTAAACATTCACAGATCATCACTTTACAAATAGTACAAAACCACAGATCATACTCGAGAATAAAGATGTTTGGCTTGAGTTGTTACGTTAGGTTACGTGAATCGTGATCACACATCTGTTTTCTTAAGTGAAGTTAACTTTAAGTGAACGTTACGTTAAGTTAACGTTAAGCTGATCGTGAACCCGGCAGTAAGGCAGATTCACACAGAGATCTAAGCTAAGCTATGGCCGGTCAATTTTTCCACCTCCCATCTTGAGCCATCTTACTTTGCGCATGCGCATAACGTATCTTGGGCTCCGTGTTGAAGAGACGCGGTGCTGGTTTGATGAAAATAACTAAAGAAGTGTTGAAGTTTTGTTTTCATGTTTGTTTCACGTGTATTAAGTGATATTCTATTTAGGTTTTATATTTAATACATGTTTTTATATTAAAATGGAAGTGTTAATTGAACACGTCAAACTTCCACCTCCTAAATTTTCTTCATCTTACAAAACAGATGCTAACAGCAGCATCTTTTATTCCTCAGTACTATCATCTGAGCTCAAACAAGACATTTTGTTGAACGCCATCATAACTAAACTTGACTGGAGCAGTCCAGAAAGAAACCAGACTGAATTCTGGGAGGAAAGAGGGGCCATGGCTTAGCTTAGCTTAGCATCCTGTGTGTATTGGCCTTAACACTCGCAGGGAGGGGCAAGAGGGGTTACATGAACAACAAAATGATTAGAAAGAAATACGCTTCGAGAATCTCAACGCGACGAGAATTAATATTAATTGCTGTAATTAGAATGCAAACGGGATTATCACTTTGGGTGGGCTCGATACGAGACTGTTTTGGTATTCGCTCAAAGTTCTACCGAAACCTTCCTCACACCAACGAATGAAATATTAATACCGGTAAAAAAAATAAAAGCGGGGAGAAAAGGGGGAGGGGGGTGTCCATTCAAACATTTCCTGTCTCTTCTGACTACCTGTGACGTCACGGCAAGTCAATATATGATTAGTTAATGTGTTAATGTATTTTAAGTTTTATTTGGTTAGTTATGAAGATGAAACATTAAAATAAAAACCATGAAATCTTAAATTATTCTAAAAATAGCCTCGTATTATTACAAATGTATTTTTTTTTATCTTGAGGTAGTTATTTCTTTGTAAACGCATTTTTTTTTTAACCGTCTACAGCTCAGAATATTTGGTTTATTCATTAAAATGTCCAGTAGGAATCTTCCTGTCAGGAGTTAGAGTATTATTATTATTATTATTATTATTATTATTATTATTATTATTATTAGCACCGCGTCTTACTACCAATTCGGGTTGTACGCACTTACGCTAATGTGTAATGGTTAGGGTGATTGTGAGATGAAATGGAGGACCTACAGTTTAACGTGGGATCCGAACCACGGTGGAGACCTAGCATTCCCCACATTCACAAGTTGTGATTAATACACGTCTTGTCAGAGGTGAACGAAGGGTTTGGTAATCAGATAAATCTGGGCCAGAGCTGAGGATTGAACCCCGGACCCCCAGCACAGAAGTCCGACACCTTACCCCTAGACCACCAGGTCACCGAGGTAGAGCAAAATTGTCCATGGGAGTAATATCCATCTAGAACAGGAAACCAGGAATATAATTGTGAAATTAAAGTCAATGATGTCCAGGCGAAAATAGTAACGTGAGTGTATATACTCGTTAGTGGAAGAGGGAAAGTGTTATCAGTAGATAAATAAGATACCTCGTAGGGTGAACTGCTCATTTTCTTACCTCTCTTTATTTCGTACACTGGCGTCTAAGTGTGATGGTGTCTAGTGCGTCAGGTTAGGACGCAGCCCGCTCCTCGAATAATTTCGAATTCACCAAGTAGGCAACGTCGCGTCGTTAAAATGGCCCTCTCGCGCTCGGTCCGTTTTCGGCGCATCCTGCGGGTACTCGTGGCCGACACGTTTTAACAAGGTGACTAACACAAAGTTACGGCACTCGGGGAGTCAATGAGCTCTTTGTTGAGATACGGCCAGACGACAAAGATCGCAGCAGACGGGAGCGTGAAGTGTGACTTGAATCGGGCGTCAAATAATAATAATAACTAGGATCCGGGGTTCAATCCTCGGTCCCGGCACAGATTTATCTGATTGCCAAACCCTTCGTTCACCTCTGACAAGACGTGTATTAATCACATCTTGTGAATGTGGGGAATGCCAGGCCTCCACCGTGGTTCGGATTCCACGTTAAACTGTAGGTCCTCCATTTCATCTCACAATCACCCTGCCATCACACATTAGCATAAGTGCGTATAACCCGAATGGGTAGTAAGACGCGGTGCCAATAAATAATAATAATAATAAGTAAATAAATAATAAAATACTCCGCTTCGCATATCGCACTATTTAGCCCTTGCACACAAGTATTGGTAGCTCTTCAAATGGACCCCGGTCTATTCAAGAAGCCCAATGGCCTTCCTTGAAGACGCTTCTACTGAGCAACATTCACTGCTCTGTCTGGTTCGTTACAATTTAATTCACCGAGTGCAATATTCCAACGTCATCTGTCGTTCTCTTCAAGCGACATTTACTGCCATGCTCTATGGAATAATTAACATACCTAGTCGTTGCGGTTATAATTCAAGCCTGGATGAGATCCCTAAAATTGTAGTTAGCTTGTCTAACCACTCAGTTAATTAAATATCAACTTAGTTAATCAATACCTAAGCATGTAGCAAAAAAAATGTTCAAAGGATAATAATCAATTTGACAGCAAAAAAATAAATATTAAGGTAATATATTTAAATTTTAAATTAGAAAAAAATAAATGAAATTAAGTGTCTCCGTGCTTTATATTTAAAACGAGGAAGGAAGTTATAAAAAAAAGTCCAGCGAGTAAACTAATACTTATATTCTATCATCGTGATATTCTGTCGAGACAATAAAAATAATAATTAATACACTGCACCACAAAGACTCTCTCACTCATTTACCTGAGAAATTGTAATATTCACTTTTAACTAGTAAGATTTGTGAAACAAAATAATATACATTGTTGCAGAAGCATAATGGAAAAGATAGCATCACATTCTACCAAATAACATAAATGATATAATATACACTGTAATAGAAACATACTAAGAAAAGAGGAACATTTCTGTCAACCAAAGACCATACATAACAACAATCAATTACCCATTTCCTAAAACTTAATTTACAAATATATATATTTTCTTATAGCTCAGAAATGAATAATTTTGTAAAGATATCATATTTAAAATAAATTGTTTATTTTTAAGTGTCTTACGACTTTTGCAATGGTAGTTTAGTTCATATCCCAAAGCATTTTAAAGATATTATATTATTATTATTATTATTATTATTATTATTATTAGCACCGCGTCTTACTACCCATTCGTGGTTATACGCACTTACGCTAATGTGTAATGGAAGGGTGATTGTGAGATGAAATGGAGGACCTACAGTTTAACGTGGAATCCGAACCACAGGAGTACTAAACTGTTTTTCATATTCAATTCCAAAGATGCGATCAATCATATGACACTAATGTCCTTTTATGTTCATGCGTATCAATAAAACTATGATTGACAGGTTGCAGGACGCATTTTTACCTCTGTTTGGAGTTCACATTTTAAAATGATGTTTTGACTATATACAAGTAAAACTGTCTGACTAGAAATCGCATCCTTTATTCAAAATACTATTTATTTTAAACTTATAAGATCCGACGTGAAAATAACTGTCTACTGAAAAAATGACAGGAAAAGCTGCTTTATTTTATGGTTGAAATTGGAAGCGATACGAAACTTGAGGGGTTATGGAGGGTCAAAAAAAGTTCCAAAATTGCGTTACGTAATAGATGTATGGCCCCAAAGATCCACACATACTACAACAAACTATAAACAAGTAGAAACAGTCGTCGATAATTTATCCATATAATTACAAGAGTTGGTGAGACCGAAACCTCGCCATTAATTGCAGTAAAGACCTCCTCCAGTACTCCCAACACTAAGTAGCGTTAGTTTTAGATACCAGCATTTGTTTTAAATACCGGTATTTACTGTCAGATTAATTGGACTCTTTAACAACCTATTGACAAGCTAGCAGTAGGAACGCTTTGTTCTCGAGTCAAACTGTCTCTTGAGCTAACTCACAAGAGGGTAAACTCGTCAACCGGTCTCTTGAGCTAACTCACAAAGGAGTAAACTCGTCAACCGGTATCTTGGGCTAGCTCACAAGAGAGGTAAATCGTCAACCTTGTCTCTTGAACTAACTTAAAAAGGAGTAAACTCGTCAACCTGTCTCTTGAACTAACTTAAAAAGGAGTAAACTCGTCAACCGGTCTCTCGAACTAACTTAAAAAGGAGTAAACTCGTCAACCGGTCTCTCGAACTAACTTAAAAAGGAGTAAACTCGTCAACCAGTCTCTCGAACTAACTTAAAAAGGAGTAAACTCGTCAACCGGTCTCTCGAACTAACTTAAAAAGGAGTAAACTCGTCAACCGGTCTCTTGAACTAACTTAAAAAGGAATAAACTCGTCAACCGGTCTCTTGAACTAGCTTACAAGGGAGTAAACTCGTCAACCTGTCTCTTGAACTAACTTAAAAAGGAGTAAACTCGTCAACCTGTCTCTTGAGCTAACTTACAAGGAAGTAAACTCGTCAACCTGTCTCTTGAACTAACTTACAAGGGAGTAAACTCGTCAACCTGTCTCTTGAACTAACTTAAAAAGGAGTAAACTCGTCAAACTGTCTCTTGAGCTAACTTACAAGGAAGTAAACTCGTCAACCTTGTCTCTTGAACTAACTTAAAAAGGAGTAAACTCGTCAACCTGTCTCTTGAACTAACTTAAAAAGGAGTAAACTCGTCAACCGGTCTCTTGAACTAATTTACAAGGAAGTAAACTCGTCAACCAGTCTCTAGAACTAACTTACAAGGAAGTAAATTCGTCAACCGGTCTCTTGGGCTAACTTACAAGGGAGTAAAATCGTCGATCAATAAAAGTAGGTTGGAGAGAGAAATATTACGATTGCAGGACCGTGCAGATTTGAAATGTCTGTGTACGACCGGCCAGTAGGTTGTGACAGGGAAACATGTGCACGTGTGATAGTAGTGATGGGGTTCATTCACGGTCGTTTTAAACGCAACAGTGTCGCAAATAATCGCTGTTGCGCTTCTGTTTACAGGAATCTCGCCATTTTTTTTTCCGTCTTCTCGCTAATTAAAACTTAGGACACAAAGCAAACAACAATTAGTTTATTAATGTACACATCCCCGGCAGACACAACATCACTTATTAAAACTAACTTTTTTATTCACGAAAATAAGGTCGCTCTGAATTTCTTAATTTCCTTGGTTCATTAAACTGAACGATTTCTTACGCCAATTTCGGAAAAATGAGAGATTATTAAGGAGTGTTGTCTACCTGTGACGTCACGGCAAGTCAAGATAGGATTTACCATATTAATATATTTACGTTTTATTTGGCGAGTTTTAATCAAATAAAAACCATTAATTCTGTCACAGTTTTTTTTAAGGTTTGAGAATATCATAGGGGAATTAAATAAATCTATAACGGGGTGGAGGAGTGAATTATTTCCAAGGGGGGCAATGCCCCCTCCCTTCCCCCCTATGGTCACAACACTGTTCCTGGACCCTTCCTTCTTATAGCCCGGAAGGGTAGTAAGACACGCTGGAAGAAAAAAAAAAAGGAAAAATTAAACTGCTCAACAAAAGCTAGTTTTTTAGGAACTAATAATCCAGGGAGCTCAGTGGATTGACAGTAAGAAAATGTTGTTACCCGCTTCAGTGGCCGCATGGTCTAAGGCGCTACTCTCGCAGTAGACTAGACTTTCGATGACGGGCAGATTGAGGTGCGAATCTCGGTCGGGTGTACCAAGGGTGGTTTTCCACTCTACCTCCACGCCAATGCGGGTACACTTTCTCTAAATATAACCTTCCTAATCCCTAAAAACCATTAGCGTAATTAGTAGATAAGCGTATAGCCCGAACGGGTTCGTAAGACACGGTGCTCAAAAGAATAATTAAATGTCCCAATTAAATCCAAAGTGGTAGGCGTAGCCTTAAGACGACTGCGGTGGAGCGTGTGATAAAACCAAACAAGCAAACCAAGATGTCTGCCTTTCAGCGCTAGCAGGACTATTAGGCTTGATTCACAACGTTCGCAGAAAATAGGGAACAGAATGTGTTTGAGAGGCGCAGCACTTCACACGCTAGTAGTAATGTATGTTGACCCTTAATGTTATGTAACAGAAACCCAAAACAGCTGCTGGTTGGTTATATATGTATTTAATTTTATAATTTCGTATACAAACATATATTTTGGATGAGGAGTCGACAACCAGCTAATCTTTCGGCAGTTTTCGATCAATCGAGAAAATTACATCGTCATTAAATGTCGATCTTTTGAATACACCGGAGTCACGATTATCCAGCCCTCCGTATTATCCGGCCCGGTTCTCGGTGTTAATAAGTGCGTCTTAAAATAAACAAACCGGTACATATCCAATAGTAATTAGTAAAACAAACTGATCCCTAACACGTTACAGCTGTTCCATTAGAGACAGCAAAGCATAACTGATATGCATTAGGTTGACTTATATTACAGTCTTGGCAGGTGTAGATAGCAGCACTGTTTTGATATGGCTGGAAACGGAAATGTGTGTGAGGCGTAGCTACATAAAACAAACCCATGCTGAAAATTATTATTACACTAGTATTCCGTATTATCCATATTTTCCGTTGTCTCCGCCACTTTAGGCCGGATAATCGTGACTCTAAAATCAATATAAAGAGAGAGACACAATTTTCATTTGACGAGGTATTTTTGTTTGTTTGTTTTCAAATCATCTCACAACCTTAGACGCATTGAATCGGTTGATTTCAAAATCCGATTGATTCTTCCACGCAGATATTATGGGGAAACGCAGACACAGCTGATATGGTCTCTACAAGGACATAGCGACAAACGCAGTCTGCGCTGGCCAAGTTTCATGTGTGTGCGCTTGTTTCTCGGAGAACGTATGACTCCACAGTATCAGGGATATCATGTAGGATGTGTGGGAATAAAGGGGGGGAACGGGGGCAGAGGAGGTGGGGTTGTACCGAGAGTTCGGAGGGTGGCCCGGTCTGATAAAAGAAAGAGAGAAAAACACCGCCTCTCCCTTGCACCCGAATCTGACGTCACTAGAAGGGCGGGAGTACCATGTGTGTTTACTGGGGCGTGAGAACCTCTTTACATACACGCACCACACACGCACTACATCGGCCGCCCTAGACGCTGCACGGACCGCTTCCGCGAGATGGATCCACGGATCATTCCGCCGATTAGAAAAAAATGTTTCGTCGCTTCTATGGAGTGGGATTCTGGTAGGAAATTAGGCCTTCCAGAGCGGGCTTCTCACCCCCCAAAAAAACACAACATAGTTTATACACCTATATGTGAATGTAGTTCCATTGGTAGCCGACCAACAGAGTGATGATAACACTCCAGGAGAGTTTTTACTAAATTTAAAATTATGTAAATTTCCCTACTATCCCTTTTATTATTTAAAATAAAATCTTTTCAACGTAAATTATATTCAGAGCTCATAGCCTCATATTTTAATGCATTTTAAAGAAAGCCCAGAGTTGGTAAATTTTCATTTGTTTAGAGTTAGCTCTTACTTCCGTGTTGAACACCTGCTGGTTGGTCGATCAAGAGAAATGGCGCTAGTTTCGGGGTGAACAAATGTAAGAGCAGGTAGTTCACGACCAAAGGCGCGCACATTTCTTAGATTGGTTTGTCCACTTGGCGCTAAAAAATGTAAGGTCTGGTTTGACGGGATTGCCTCAACGAGTCACATATGTCCGGTGGAAAGGATAGTGCATCCCTCGAGTTTGCCTAAAGCAGTAGGTAAAGAGAGTGATAAGTAATATTTTCCAAATTGAAAGCTACGTGTGCTCTTGAAGCTGAAGAATTATTATTATTATTATTATTATTATTATTATTATTATTATTATTATTATTATTATTATTATTATTATTATTATTAGCACAACGTATTACTACCCGTTCGGGTTATACACACTTACGCTAATGTGTAATGGTAGGGTGATGTGAGATAAAACGGAGGACCTACAGTTTAACGTGGGATCCGAACCACGGTGGAGGCCTGGCATCCCACACATTCACAAGTTGTGATTAATACACGTCTTGTCAGAGGTGAAGGAAGGGTTTGGTAATCAGATAAATCTGTCCCGGGACCGAGGATTGAATCCTGAAGGATTATTAAAAGACCCAGTAGTTCGCAAATATTGAGTTCATCCTCTCCCTACCGAAGAAGAGTCAAGGGAAAATTTTATTACATTTTACGGTAATATTGGATGAAACGAAATATATATTTTTTTAGTACTAACGCATATCAACAAATTCATCTGATGAATTGTTCAATATAATGTGCCCGCACATAACCAAACAGGACACAACATTTAGGAGCGCAATAAGTTCGGAGGAAAGATTGAGCATTACATTATTTGTCGATACCGAACAGAAGCAGTGAAATGGACCGGCACAACGGCACCGTGTGACCACCTGCACTTTAATGAATGTGTCATTGCAGCTATCCGGTTGTCCGGCTATCCCGCCAGACAGCAGCACCATGCGGTAGCTTCCAGTGAGTACCAAAGAAGTGTAAAAACTCTCATTTAAAACAATGTGTTCCTATTTTGAGGTCGAATCGGACCGGTAAAAACGCACAGTGTGACACCGACCTCAAAGTGACAGATGTGTGCTATCTGTTCATTAATGTTTATTTACAGAGTAATACGTGTTTTTGATCATCTTAAAATATGATATTTTATTTAAAATCCGGAATAAAAAATATCATCGCAGAGTAAACATTTACTTTTTTTGTTAAATCATCCTTTAATAATATGAATAATACCGAGACTTGACGTATGTAAATTTATGTTTTATTTTAATTTATTTAAGGTGTTTGACGTGCACTTTCTGAACCGACTGATTATATCAGCACACAACTTATAGATTAACTTAGATCTAGACCAGACACAACATCCAGCCCCCTTACCGTTAATTTATCACTGTGCAAGGGGAAACCCACCTTTCAGTGATTAAATATCGACCATGCCAGGAATCGTACCCGGGGCCCCTCAGCTTTGTGGACAGACACATTACCGACCGAGCTAAGGTGTCGGTCTAAATAATAGTAGGCCTAAGTATTACGAGAAATATCATTGAAAATTCAACATCTAACATTTTGTCAGAAATTGAATTTCGATGGATTTTTATGGTTTAATAAAAGGCGGGTCCAAAATTTAGTAAAACTTAATATCTCCTGAACTAAAATATAAACAAATATAAGAAGTTTGATCAAAAGTCAACATCTACAACAGATTTAGAGTTTTAGATAAACTTGACATATACAAAACATGAAGACTTTTGTTTTTAATTTATCAGGGTTGGCAACAACATTCACGGGTAAAGTCTCAACTAACTCTTGAAATACTTCGGTGGCCACATAGTCTAGGGCATCATTCACACAATAGACTAAACTGCCAATGACAGGGGGGAGATACGGGTTTGAATCCCAGTCGGATGTAATGAGGTTGGTTTTTAATTAATAGTTTCCCCATTCTTTACGCAAATGCGGGTACACTCCCTTTAAATTCAACCTTACTCATCCTAAGCTAACTATCGTAATTAATGCTTATGCATTAGTAAGACTCGGTGCAAAAAGAAACTGACTACCCTGGCAACATGCCACGTCACGCCACTGGTATTTATAGATGTCACGGTAGAAATGTGTAAGTAAAATAATATAACATTATTATTACTATTACTACTAGAGTGCGTATCAAATCTCAACAAATAGGACCGACATGGCGTCTTGCCCAAATGACGTCACAGCCACAGTGCCTAAACACGCGTAATCTAGCGGTAATAAGTCCATTGGTCAAACGTACTTCAATATAACAAGAAGAGATTTTTCTTTAAGAATTTATGAAACCAAAAAATACTCGCTTTGATAAAAGTTTTGATTAATTGTATTATATAGTTTAGAACTGCACTATTAGACTAAGCTACCCTACCTAAAGCAACACACTTCAAAATAAAACTAGGAAAAAATGTGGTTACTATCTATTTTAAACAAATCATTATTGTTACTTCTTGTCGTAAAAGTTGTGCGATTTCGTTTTTGTTGCGAAAAACGCCCTTTATACGATAGTGAGTTTCTTTATAGATATTAGAAATTTTTAATGACGCCACGAATTCTTTAAAAGGGGTGAAATCTTTCAAGTATATAACAAAACTCGTAGCTTCATTAATATGGGCAACGCACAGGAGAGAAAAATAGATTAAATAGGAAAAAAAATAAAAAAAATGAGAGGCGCGCTTATTAAATGGAACCTGTTACTCTCTGTTCGGTAGCGGGTCATTGGTACGATACCATTTCCATAAAAAGGATCTTATCTGACATAAAAGCTACTCCATCTAATTTCATGTATGCATACGTCAAGTCATATGGCCTACTGTTGTCACTACCTTAAGAGAACATTAGATCTAATAAAATATTGAAATGAATTGTACTTACAGGAACACGCTTCAGTGGCCGAATGGTCTAAGCCCTAAGGCGCCACTCATATTAGACTGTTCCTGCCGAAGAACGGGGTTGTAATCCCGGTCGGGTCTACTGAGGATGTTTTTTCCTAAATGCTTCCCTACTCTCCTTCCACGCAAATGCGAGTAGATTACATCTAAAATACTTCCTTCCTCATCCCTAGCCCATTAGAGTAATTGTCATATATGCGTGTACAACCTGAACAGGTAGTAAGATGCGGTGATAACAAAATAAAATAAAATGAAGAAAGCGAACGGTTGTACAATTAATTTGTAGATGAATAGCGAAGCTTGGGAGATCGAGATAATTAGTTTACCGATATAGGCGCTTCAAATATTCGTAAGATGACACCTGGACACGAGAATTGAAACTGGGACCCTTAGTTTAGCGTCCCAATGATCCACCACTGATCTAGCTAAGATTAGTATCGTACTCAAGGCCATTATTCACTCATATTTTAAGGCAGAGTCTATGATGGACGTGCGGAAATCGTCGGCTAGTGATTCTATTAATAGCTATCGGATAACGCAGTCACCTTCGACTCGGAGTTGGCTTATTGCTGCTACTTGTACAATTAATATAATTGTAAGGTATTGCGACGATTTCCGCACGTCCATCATAGACTCTGCCTTAAAATATGAGTGAAGAATGACCCTGGGCACGGGACGATTCCTGGATAGCTCAGTGGTAAGAGCATTGTCGTACTAAGCCAAAGGTATCGTGTTCGATTCCTGCGCAATTGTTCAAATTTACGAGCATAGTGAAATGTTATCAATTGTCGACAGCAAAATATATGTTTGTGTGTGTGTTTTTTTTAATGGCCCTTCTTATGAAAATTGGGCGTTTCTTAGAGCCACCCCTTCCTGCCGTTGTACACCGTCATTAGAGGCGGCCCAGTCCCGGGGAAACTTGCTGCTGATAATTACAGTCGAGCTAGAGGCGCGCGCGGCCCGACCTGCATGTTCCGCTGTCCTAGACGTGTTATTAAACAAGGCTGGCTGAGAAATCTGCACAGGAAAGAGATTCAATTAACAAAGTAGCCTACTTGAAGAATACGGAACATTTTTTGCGAGGCGGGCTTACATTTTAACTTAAATGCCAATGTATGAAATAGAAAGCGAGGGAAGAACGTGAGCAGTTCACCCTGTGAGGTCCTCTTGTTTATCTGCTGGTAACACTTCCCCTCTTCCGCTGACGAGTATACACACTCGCTACTATTTGCATTTCAAAATTGTATTTTCCTTGTTTCCTATTTAGATAGATATTTGCTTCCACGGACTTTTTTATTCTACCTCCTGGCAGGAAGATTCCTACAGGACATTTTAGTTAACAGACCAAATATCCTGAGTGGTAGACGATTTTTTTTTAAACAATAAGATCAAAAAATAGTTTTGTTTCAATGAAAGACTATTATTTTTATTTAATAATCTATGGTTTTTGTTTAAATGTTCTATCTATAATACTCGCCGAATAAAATATAAATACATTAACATGTGAAATAACTACCTCGACTTGCCGTGACGACACAGGGGGGAATCTACTTGTTCTTGTATTTACGTTTTATTCGGTGAGTTTTAAAGATAAAGCATCGAAACAAAAACCATAAATTAGTAAATAGTTCTAAAATTAATCTCTCATTGTCACAAAAAAATAATTAATCTTGAATTTTATTTTAAACTTTTTTTTTTTAATCATCTGCAACTCGGGATATTTGGTATATTCAACAAAATGTTCTGTAGGAATCTTCCTGCAAGGAGTTGGATTAAAAAAGAGTTCCTGGAAGCAAATGTCTATCTAGAACAGGAAATAAGGAAAAGTTAATATTGAAATGTAAGTCAATGTTGTCCCAGGCGTAGAGTGAGTGTTTATGACCGTCATCGGAT
>CABFVZ010001384.1:134907-157303 GCA_902151445.1 Timema monikensis | reverse complement strand
GGTCATGTAACATCGAGATTTATCAAAATATAGAGTTCAATTATTTTTCTTAGATCACAATACTTGCTCTCTATCAGGGGTTGCGAGAAAGAAATATGTTTACATTTTCTAAAATGCTCTTTAAATGAAAAATGGACTGTATATGACTGCTAATAGTATCATACCTCAGTTTAATAGGTGCAATATAAAATGCGTTACATAACACGATATGATGGCCAGCCTTCATTTACCTTATTTCAATTGCGGTTTAGGTTTAATCTCACGGTGATAATAACAACAGTAATAATAGCAATAGTCGAGCACCACAATATTTGCGGTTTGGCGAAAAGAGCCGGGGGTGTTCAACTCGCGGCAAGAGGGCCACTTACGGCCCCGCTGGCTCATGAAAAATATAAAATTATTTCAAGAGAAAAAAAAATATTAATACATATATATTTTACATAATCAACTGATAAAATAAATACCTAATTTATTTACGTATTTTACGTTATTTTATAAACATTTTTTTTTGAGAAAAAGTATTGAGGTTTAACACAAATGTGCTTTTAACCGGCAAATGACAACTCTAGTTGACAAGACAAATCTTGCCATCTTAAATGACCCTTGGCTCGAGGTTTCTTAACGACGTTACCTATTTGGGTGAATTCGAGGCTATTTTGCGAAGCGGGTTGCATCTTAACTCGACGCAACTAAACAGTCCAAGCACTTGGCCTATATCGCTTACACCCAGCCCTCTTCCTGTAACGAGTTTAAACATTTTAACTTATCTACTATTCGCGTCTGGACAGCATTGGCCTGCATTTAAAATAGACATCCATTTTGTTTCCACCAACTATTTAAATCTATATCTTGGAAGGAAGATTCCTACCGACCATTTTCATGAATAAAACCAAATATCCCGAGCTGTGAACAATTAAAAGAAAATTGTTTAAAAAAAACCTACTTCAAGATCCAACAAAATTATGTGACAATCTCTTAAGACTATTATTAGAATTATATAATAATGTATGATTTTTGTTTCAATGTTCTATCTTTTGAAACTCACCGAATTAAACCTAACTACATCAACATGGGGATTCCTGTCTTGACTTGCCGTGACGTCACAGGTAGGCAGAGTAGTTTAGACTTTTAGAACCTCTTCTGGCTCACAGATTAAATTAACCACACCCTCCCTTCGCCCCCCTCCCCCAACCCCACAAGGCAGCAACTCTGATATCACAAGTGATAGCTGGAAATGACCACAACCAGATCCGGAGGTCCCGGGTTCGATCCCCAGCGCGTCCTGATTTATCTGTGAAACAATTGGTCTGGACCGGGGTCAAATCAGCCTAGTGAGGACGAATGAGGAGATAATAGAATGAAGAAGCAGCAGCTCTTGTTTAGAAAACTGAGATTAACGGCCGGGAGGTTCGCTGTGCTGACCATATGACCAGCAGAGATTAGAACTATCTTCGCCAACTGACGGCTCAATTGCAGCCTGACGCCATGGGGTTTTAAGTGCTATTTTATAATAATAATATTTAGCACCGCGTCTTACTACCCGTTCGGGTTGTACGCTTTAAGTACTAATTACACTAATGGATTAGGAATTGGGATAGTGAACCCGCATTTGCGTGGAGGGAGAGTGAAAAACCATTTAGGAAAAACCACCCCCAGTTCACCCGACCGAGATTCGAACCTCGATTTCCCCGTCCTCGGCAGTCGAGCTCAACACGACTAGCGCGTTAGCCAACTATACCACCGAGGTGGGTCTATTTTATAAGTATTGATACTATATATATATATATCAAAAAGTGATAGCTGCAGATAAGACGACTTGACGTATGAATATGATAAAGTACCGGATATATATATATATATATAGCGAGAGAGAGAGAAACATGCTGTACCACGTAGATATATTTATTGCGAAATATAATGTAAAATAAATTTTGATTATCATTTTGTTGGATTATATCTGACTATCTCTATCAATTGATCAAAAGGGATGTGTAAAATACAATCGTTACAAGACCCAGGCACGTTCTCGCAAAATAGGAGTCCTCCTTGGGTCGTACCTAGTGCCGGTAACAGCCGAGTGTCGCTAGTGTCGCTCAACACATTGTGCTGATTACGGACGAGGTGCTCTTTGTCAACATGACGCGTTGCGCGTGCAATATTACCAGAGTCGACATTTCACAGCGTTATTCCTTCTCTGACAGAGGAAAACATGTTTATCAGATAGAGATGGGTACACTCATATATTTCTCGAATACATTTTTTTTTTGTTTTTTCAAATCTTGAATCCAAATACGAATCCTTAAATATATTTTTTTAGAAAAGTATAATTTAATAGTCCTATAATTAGAATATTTAAAACTTAATTTTGATAAAATTGTTATCAAAGGCTTGGTACCACTGACAAACGATATTTTGTTTGCCATGTCGCTTATGTCATAAAAAATGTTGAGTAAATTTAATAACATTTTGTCCTGTTTTATGTATTTTTGTTACTTTCCCAACTACACAAGTCCTTATACATAGCTATTGCTATCAATTGTTTAAATTTATTATTTCATGTCTAAGGCCTTTATTATTTGTATATTCGAGTTAAATTATTCAGATTTTTAAGAATCTCGAATCTCTTTCATACCATAGGATTCTAAGGATCTAACGTCTCATCACTAATATAATTATATAAAACTTTCCCAAATTAATCTGCATCGGCGGTCTAGGGGTAATTGTAAGATGCAGGACTTATGTGTTGAGGGTCTGGGGTTCAATCCTTGGTCCCGGCACAGATTTATCTGATTGACACACCCTTCCTTCACCTCTGACAAGACGTGTATTAATCACAACATGTGAATGTGGGGAATGCCAGGCCTCCACCGTGGTTCGGATCTCATCTTAAACTATTAATTCCTCTATTTCATCTCACAATCACCCTTCCATTATATATTAGCGTAAGTGGTTATAGCCCGAACGGGTAGTAAGACCCGGTGATAATAATAATAATATAATAAAATTTAGTATTAATTCTGGTAATAAGTTCATTTAAGAAGATACAAATAAGCCTTTTTTTGCATTCAACATTGATAGCATTTTAATAAATTATTTAGTGTTAATTTAAAGGTATTTATTTTGACTATCAAAAGATGACAGCCTCAGAATATATGAATTGACGTATGAATATATTAAAGTAGTGTTAGTATATGATCACACAAAAAGTACAAATCGAGGACTATAATTTAGAAATGAGTTCAAAAAACGTCCCATTTGACAAGTATAATGAGTTTAAATATTTATGAACAGTAACAGTAACTAGAGGGGAAATTAAGAAAAGAATACAGTCGATCAGTAAGTTGTTGACATCTCGCCCAAGGCCATAGTCAAGGGAGGGGGGGAGGTTTAAACCCCCTTCAAAATTTAATTAACAAAATATATAAGGCTTTATTCATCGTTCAAATAATACTAAAATTAAGGCACAAGTACAAATTAGGGGGCTTTTTTTACCATAAAAAGCACTTCAGAATGCTTCTGGAGATGTTTAATATTTAGAGTTTTTTTATATCCTCCAGCAATTTGGGGATGTGCCCACCGAGCACCCCCCTCCCCCTCTATGGGTGCGAAACGAAACTTACATGACGAAAACAAATTTAGTATGTTCGAAAACAAGTTGCTGATATGGGTATAGCCAGAAAGGGTTGTAAGACGCGGCGCTAAAAAATAAATTAAAAAACTATCCGAAAAATCTAGAAGCCCTGCTAGACATTATTTGACTATTTGAGCCGACACACTCAGTCTGAAAAAAACCCAGATCTGGCGGGTAAAAAAAGCTAGGTTGGCAACACATCTAGTTACTAGTAAGAGGTACGTCTGACCTATGCAACGCAGTGTACCTCGCTACATATACACTAGCTGCTCTCATAAAAAATAGGACAGTCTAAAAACAAATAATGAAGTCACGTAAAAAAGCTACTGGAAGTTTAAAAAAAATCCTCCGCACGTGGAGGGTGAGGGCAGTGCGCCGCCATTCACTCACACATACACACGAACACACACACACACATGAACACAGGAACTGCACCCTCCACATATCATGATGTCCCTCAAGTGGGAACATTTCTGTCTTCGTACAGTTGGTACAAAACAAAAATTAAACTTGATATATTTTGTTAATATCGCGTCTTACTACCCATTCGGGCTGTACGAATATTCACTAATTACGTTAATGTGATAAGGAGTGATTAAGATTGAATTTAAAGGAATTGTACCCGTATTTGCGTAGAGAAAGAGTGGAAAACAATTTATAGGGAAAAACCCAGGAATTCGAATCCCGATATCTACGTGATTGGCACCCCGGTCTATTGTGAGGGTAACTTCTGGCTTAAGAGATATTGAGATAATATATATTTTTAAACTCATATTCAACAATAATTGATTTATTTTTTTACGCATAATTTAGTATCAGTAATGGTTGGATATTTGCACTTTAAGGTGAGAATATATGAAAAACGAATTAAGGTCACTATTTTTGCAGTTTTTATATCAACACTGTTTTGGACTAAGTTAAAAAAAATATGTCTCCAGTAGAAACACAGTGTCTTCACTTGTTGGTATCAACAGTTGTTGAATATCTGTCAAGGATGTCCTGGAATTTAATGACAACTTTTTCTCTTCATTTAAAAAGTTTCTCATCTAATGCCGCTATGCTCATGACAGATATTCAACAACTGTTGATATCACCAAGTGAAAAAAATTAAACTCTTGTGTTTCTATTGGAGAAATATTTGATTTTGGTATATTTTGTTATAAAAACTACAACACACTTAGCCTTCTCGCGTACCCCACACTCCTAACTCACGGGGGCCGTCTACCAAAGCGCCGAGACGCGTTAAAGACGTCCAGATATCTCGTCTTATTTAATAAGGGGTTTTGTATTTCAAAAAGTACATCGAACTGAAATGAGGTTAAAAATGTTCCTATGGAATTACAAACCTTATATTTTATTCTCTACGGGTAAATATAATGTAACCGGCCTGCCCTAGTTTGGGATGTTTTATTAAAACTAACATAATAGTTTGGAAAGAAGAACTGGTCTAGTTTAATTGTTCTGATGAGTTAGTGAACATTAGGACGAAACCGCTGACAAAACTCACGACAACTGGTCCTAGTTGTCTCGGCAAACGGGCCGATTTAAAGTACAAAGGGTTCTGTTTTAGAGCTATCGAGGCTGACAAAATAATATCTATTCATCTATCTATGTCCGGGGCCACGCGGATACTTGCGCTGGAAGGCACCCGTCGTGCCCAAGGTACCGGGTTTGAATCTGTGGAAGGGTCAGTCGAGGCATTGGGTTAAGCATTCCTTACTAAGACAGTTCTCTCATCAAAGTCCTTATATCTTTTTGTAACATCTTTTTAATATCACATTTTTGTAGTAGCTCGTAGTGCTATTGATAAACCCAAAAAACAAAGCCTTCTATAGTTTCTAACCCACACTTCTATTTTGCCACCGTCCATATCCCTCCGACCCGCCTCTGTGGCGTAGTGAGCTAACACGCTAGTCGTGTTGAGCTCGACTGCTGAGGACGGGGAGATCGAGGTTCGAATCTCGGTCGGGTGAACTGGGGGTGGTTTTTTCCTAAATGGTTTTCCACTCTTCCCCCACGCAAATGCGGGTTCACTTCCTCTAATTCAACCTTCCCAATTCCTAAATCCACTAACGTAATTAGTACTTAAAGCGTATAACCCGAACGGGTAGTAAGACGCGGTGCTAAATATTATTATTATTATTATTATTATTATTATTACATATCCCTCCGCAACTATCCTGACAGATTAGGCCCGCGGGACAGGGGGAGAGGGGGGCAGTAAGAAAGATTAAAGTGAATATTAATTGTCTGTCAGCCTAATGTGTTTCAATTAATTGCTCCATATTAGGCGTGTATTAATAGGTAAAAAAGATAACACTTTTGTAATGAGGTGAATTAATACGTTTAGCAAAGGAAAGTGAGAAGTGACTATAATAACTAACAAAATATGTATAAAATCGATATTGTATCTAATTTATTTATTAATATTTGAAGACATGTGTTGGTTTTAATTACAATTTAAAGTATAACAAAAAAATTAATTATATAAAAAAAATTGAAACATTAAGATTTATGAACAGAATGAAATGATTTAAAAAAAATTATAATCTTTGTTAGAATATAGTATATGAATATTTAAAAAAACATAAAATTTGAAAAGGTTTATTTTAACTTGTTAAAAACGAAACGAACAATAAATAAATGAAGAATTTCTAGTAAATTAAAAGGATGGAATTATATAACAAATAAGTTACGACACTTTTAAGTGATGCAAATGAAATATATACTATTGTTTGTAATTGTGAAATTGAGTAAATATTATAAAATAATTTTTATCTTTCTTATCTGTTGGATTTTGATCCTTTTCTTCTTTGGATATAACAGTTATATCTTCGACAGTTCCGACAGCTAATTTCTTTGCATTTGCATCATATTAATGTCTTAATCTTAGAGGTCTAGGTATTAATCCTCCTATAACGTTATATAAAAAAAAAGTAGTGGTATTACATTTTATGTTCTATGATTTATAATCATGAGACGGTTTAAGTGAGCAAGTTTCCAAGGATGTTTCAAGCTAAATATCACGGGTTTGAGATGAGAGTGAGTTTCTTTAAACAGAGATGTATCCAGAAAGAAAATTCTCTCTTAATTTTGTCCGAAAATTTTTCAATTTTGGAAAATCATTTCTTATTCTTATCTGTAAAAACAACTACACAACCGCCATTTAAATTATTTCAAATAAAGAATTAACAGAGGTTACAGTTCTCATACACACGTACCGGATAGAGCAGTGTTATCTAAACTTTTTTGTTCGTGTACCCCCCAGATATGATTTCTCTCCAACCTTGTCCCCCAAAGTTGTCTGTGCATAATACAAGCTACAGTAGCACCATGGCTTCTTTGGTGCTGACTGACAGCTCACAGCTGACTTCTGACAGTCAACATTAAGGTATGTACCTAAATTTTTACTGTCAAAAGTGACAGCTGCTAGACACATGTTTTTGCAGATCATCTGGTTCGGCGTAGGAATACGTAGTTTGGTCTGGTAACTTTTTAAAGCTATCAGAAGTCAGCTGTGAGCTGTCAGTCAGCACCAAAGAAGCCATGGGGCTACTGTATACATCTATATTAATAAAACTAAGAGTGTCATGAGCATTGCGCTATATCTACTGCAAGTAGAGGTCAAACCTCTGTTTACAAACATGTGGACCTTGAAGCTGGAATTTTAAATTTTAGATTATACTTTTTTAAATTAATTAAAAACTGTGTCGGAAGAAATAAAATAATGACACAACCCTGAGCTAGATTGGGATGTTTATTTTGATTTGCATAACTTTGTTGGACCCACGTGGCAAAGTGCTGGCTTAACGAACTTGGTGTAATGAATTAGAAAACATTAAAGATGAATGCTGACCACTCATAACAAACTTGCACTAGTTGTGAAGTAACGAGGCCAGATCGGGCTATACAAGTTTTTGTTTGATTGATATCGGAGCTGACACATTATCGTCTATTTCGGAAGCAGTTACGCTGCTCGACGCCGGATTATAGCAGATTATAACTTCGGGTCATCGGTAGTAATTGTGATAGAGGACAACTGTAATGCCCAGGGTACCAAGTTCGAGTCTATAGTGAGTCACGAGCCGTGTCAGTCGTTCGAACAGTTTAATTATGCACGACTAAGCCAGTTATTCCACGAGCGCAAACGTCCAAGTTCTTATATTTCTTTTATAGCACCTCTAACAGCATTATCTCTTAGTGCTACTATTAAACCTACATAAGAAACTTCTAGTATCATTTCGACCCCAACCAACCACCTTGCCACCGACCCTACCCTTCCTCGAGAGCTATCCTGACAGATCCAGTCCACGGAACGGGAGGAAGGTGATATTTTTTTCTGTCTGTTTGAAACAAAGAAGAGAGTTACCCTGGGTAGTCACTCAATGCATTGCTCGGTCACCCTGGGCACTTCTGCTGATATTCTTTAATCAAAGACCACGCATGTGGGATTTTCGAAATGGGGGGTGGATTGAAAGTCCCATCTGCCGAGAGGGTGGCACTCCCCACTCCTCGAGAGAAAATTTCAGGAATTTAAACTCATGGGAGGGTAATTTTAGAGCACCTGAAGGGTTTCAAGAACCAATTTTCGCAACAAAAATAAAAGTTCCTGAAAAATAAAAAAAATAAAAATGTATTTGTAGTTGAACCAATGAAAAGAAAGCTGTCAAAAAGGGAATGGGAAGAACGCTATATAGTTTTTATCATTTTTATCTACGTTGGCTCGAATATTGACGATTCAAAGTGGCTAATGCTCTAGACCCAGGATCTTCAACCTTTTTATGTTCAAAAGCCAATGTTTCTGTGTTTTGTTGGCACACGGGTCGCAATACGGTACTGACAATTTTTGGATTGAGTACATATTAAAATGTTTCTATTAGCTCAATCTTCACATACTCACACTAGGAATTAGAATTTCCTATAATCAATGTTCTCTGTTTTTTCCTATTTTTCGATTTTTCATAGAAGGTGGTAAGAAAAGAAAAGGTGCGAAAATACACACTTTGGCAGAGGTAAAGGAAGGGTTTGGCAATCAGATCTGTGTCGGGACCGGGATTTGAACCTCGGACCCCTAACACAGAAATCTGACACCTTACCTAGACCGCCGAATCTCCTAGATGATTAAAAGTTGTTAATAGAAAATTGCAACAAAATTACATGTATACAATTTTATTTTTTCATAAATTTAATAAAAAAAACAACAACTAAATATTGCCGAGTGAAAAACGGGGGGAGGGGGAGTCGTGTCTATAATCTCCATCTAAAATAAATGAATGGCGCTTCAAGATCACGTGTCCTTCCTTAAGTCCAGGGCGAGCCCTAAATCTGGCCCTGATCATGAAATAACACACATTCTCTCTCTCTCTCTCTCTCTCTCTCTCTCTATATATATATATATATATTGGACTCCGGGGCGATGTTCCCTCTTGAGGTTTTCAAGGACATCTTCAATATCTTATTGCCCTTGGTGGATAGTTCTCACTTACAGATAAATTACCTTCCATTGGATTCTCCGTGAATAATTAACGATAATAACGTATACATATATAAGAACGATATCCGATCAGGAATTTGAACAATGGTAGTACGTATCTTGTTTACTCTCGTACAACCCCTTAGGTGGGTAAATCATTGTAATTTGAGATAAGGACAGCAGGGCGAGTTGTTCTATAGGTGTGTAAGAGACCTGCTACGGAGAGTTTGTTCTATAGGTGTGAGAGAGACCTGCTACGGAGAGTTGTTCTATAGGTGTGAGAGAGACCTGCTATGGAGAGTTGTTCTATAGGTGTGAGAGAGACTTGCTATAGAGAAGAGAAGTGCCCTTCAAGTGTAAGGAAGTGTAGTACAGGGCGTACTTTATGCCCTTTGTCACATATAGGGCAGAAACATGGAGAGTATGTTATCTGTCACGAGGAGAAACAAGATTAGGAATATTATTATTATTATTATTATTATTATTAGCACCGCGTCTTACTACCCGTTCGGGTTATACGCACTTACGCTAATGTGTAATGTTAGGGTGATTGTGAGATGAAATGAAGGACCTACAGTTTAACGTGGAATCCGAACCACGGTGGAGGCCTGGCATTCCCCACATTCACAAGATGTCTTGTCAGAGGTGAAGGAAGGGTCCCTAAAATTAAAGGTATTTTACTTGAGGGTCAAAAGATTTTTTTTTTAAATCTATTTGCTCAAAATCGGCTCTAACGATTTTGTTTGACTTGCATCTTCTGATTCAGTAGCCGCGGTTTACCGCTGCCCAATTTTATTTATTTTTAATTAAAGAAATAAAACACTGGTTTATAAGTTTCAACGTAGTTGGCTAACGCGCTTGTCGCTTTGAGCTCGACTGCTGAGGACGGGGAGCTCGAGGTTCGAATCTCGGTCGGGTGAACTGGGGTGTTTTTTCCTAAATGGTTTTCCACTCTCCCTCCACGCAAATGCGGATTCACTTCATCTAATTCAACCTTCCCAATTCCTAATCCATTAGCGTAATTAGTACTTAAAGCGTATAACCCGAACGGGTAGTAAGATGCAGTGATTAATAATAATAATAATAATAATAATAATAAACTAATGTCTTACTTATCGTTGCAAAGTTGCGGGTCTCTTAAAAATAAAACACTTTTATTTCTAAATAATATTTTATAAAATCAATATTTTTCCTAGTTTTAATGATTAGGGAGACTCACTACAAGCTTAAAGAACCCCAGTTCGATCCTGACTGGTGCCTGAAATAGCTTTATTTTTAAGAGTTTGGCTCATGATCAACCGGGCTAGCTTAGGTCCATACTAACCCAGAAAACAGGGAGAGGAGGGAGAATTTTCAGGTACACTAACAATCTTCAATAAAAAAAAAATTCCTGTGCGGATGGTTGGGATTTGAATCCCAACTTCCTCTTTGACGGTGACGCGAGTCGAAAGTCTTGCGCCACTCAACCACCGCATGGAGTTACTTGCATTATAAAATATGTTTCAAGCCATGTTCCGATTCGTCCAAACAAGAGGTTCCCAAAGTGTGGGTCACTAGCCAATTTTTGGTGGGTCGCGAAAAGTTTTTGAAATATGCCAATTTTTGCAAATTTTTTTTTTTTACCCTTTCGGGTTGTACGTCTATGTATTAAAATTATTAGTAAATAAGTATAATAATTAAAAAGAAAGCAAATCACATTTTTGAATAAGAGTTCGGCCAGACTGACAAGTGTGTGAGCGAGCGCGTGATTAGCAGATAGCTCTCGATAGTTGCTGACGAGGAGGCAAAGGTTCGAATCTTGGCTAGTGAACTGAGGGTGGTTTTTGACAAGTGATTTATTGTTGTGATTTTCTCATCCTCTCTCCACGCTAATGGTGATTCTTATTTGTAGAGGCCTACTTTGATTATAATATTGAAATATTTTAACACACACACATATATATATATATATATAGAGATATGATTTATGATCTAACCAATTAAATTAAACCGTAAGTATCAAGTGTGCTAAACTTATCGATAGTAAAAAAAAATATCAAAATGAGAAGTTTTCCAGCACTCAATGAACCAACGTACAATAATATTGCCCAGCGTCTGTAAACTAGACTGTACCGGCTTGAGCGCTCGCTCCAGTCTGACCACCTCTCATGACAACCAATGTGTTCTATCTTTAAAGCGCTCACCCCAGTCTGGCCGTCCCCTAAGTGTAGGCCTGTAGGTGTGTAGGTGTGTAGGTGTGTAGGGTTTGATAATGAGTCACTGCTAAAGTTTGACGGACCACTGGGGTCTCGCAGGTTTTTAAGACGAACCTTTATAACAAAAAAATATTGGAGACCCCTGCCTTAGACCATGCAGCCACCGAAGTGGGTTTGTAATAGTTTGAAAATAGAAAATCAAGAAAAAGAAAGCGTAAACTTTAATTATATAATGAACGTAAAAAATAATTTAATTAAAAATAATCCTTACTCTCTCTTTAATTTTCGTTAAAGCTAGGTGGGTCACGAAAGCTTTTCGTTCTAAAAATTGTCTCCCAGTTCTAAAAGTTTGGTGTAAACTGTATCCGCTATGGACCACGGCGTCATTCTCGTAAGAGACTGGACTACCGATGACAGTGAGCACGGGATTCGAATCCCCAACCGGGTCTACTGAGAGTGTTTTATTTTATAAATGGTTTTACACTATGCCTGCGCGAAAATGGGAGTACAACTCCTCTAAATCCAACCTTACTCATCCCTAACACATTAGAACATGTGTGTATAGCCTGAATGGGTAGTAAGACACAGTGCTAAAAAAATATTCGTGAGTCATATTTTTATGTAATCAGTTGGTTATAAAGATGCAGGTTTATTACGTACAGTGGAAAAAAAACGCATATAAAGACTAGATCTCGACCCAGCCGGTATTAGAACCTAAATATATTTAAATAATGTCGGATCAAAGTCGCCCCCAACCGCATCAGACGTTGAATTTCATAACAATTATTTTAATATCTTTATTGCTGTTGAATATCTTGGAATATAAAACAAAATTGTAGTTTATGATAAAATAAAATCAAAACGTGACGTCACGATAGTGATTATTTGGCAGTTTCCTGTGGTAAATTCAATAAAGGTCATGAACCCATTACGGCCCTGCCCAGAAGTTCAAAGTACTCTTATCTTTCTGACTTAACAAAGAAACACTGTTCTTTCACATACAATACTCGCGCCTCGGGACTCGACAACCATTGTAACTCTTCACACCCAAACAAAGAGTTACGAAATAGATATTTAGGTTAAGCTACCATACTCTATAAATATGCAAATGGGAAGTTATAACGCGACAATGAGACAAGGTATGATAAGCGCCTCACGAATCTCTATTGTGAGGTTAGCCAGTGGCGTGTCGCGGAGTGTTACCAGGGTAGGTAAAACTTGTTTAAACTTTAATTGGGATATATATTCTTCTCCATTGCCCCACTTGACCAGGGTAAGCAGACCTTGTTAAAATACTACAGGGTGGTTAAATGGGGACAGAGTGGTAGAGAACATATCACAGATACAGTTTTAACAATCTCTGTTTACCCTGGCAACACTCCACATCACGCTACTGCAGTTAACCGTTTTAATGCCAGGTACAATCACATGTCGACCAGGAAGAATCATAATTATGAAAGGGGGAGAAGAGGTTGATTTTTGTCGCGTTGTTTTAAAAGTTGGTTTGTTGGGCGAAGGACTTTTACTTATATCCTTGAAAGCCCAAGTCATTGTCGAATATTCAACTGTTTGTTTAAAAAAAGCATATTTTTAGGAAGAAGGGTGGATAAAGAGAGAGGGGGCGGGAACACAGCATCCGGAGTCGTGCAAGGTTTGAATACAAATTCAAGAGACTCTTTGTGAGGTTGTTTGAGATGTTGGGTTCTTTTTTTAAGAAAATAAAACGTTGACAAAATACTCATCCAAAAGAATATTCATATTCGTCATGATGTACATTCTTTGTGAAAACGGAAAGAATGTGTCCCTGGCAGTTGTTTACGTTGGAATGTCACGTTCGACTCTGAAAACAGTCATCCTAATTTTCAATAGTCTTGAATTTCTATTCAAGAAAACGTTTTAAATAAATGATACAGTGTATTACACAGTCTCTGTCGCTCATTCCCCTAAATACGGAGACATTTCCTTTAAACTCGTAAGATATGTGACACGAGATAATATACATAGTTGCAGAAACACAATGAGGGAAAAGTAACCCAAACAATCAACTACCAATTTTTTTTTAAATTATTTCTTAGCGCTGCGTCTTACTACCTATTCAGGTTGTACGCCTATGTAATAATTACTCCAATGAGGTAAGGATGAGGAAGGAGGAATTTAAGAGGTATCTACATGCATTTGCGTGGAAGGAGAGTGGGAAACCATCTAGGATAAAAACACCGTCAGTAGATCCTACCGGGATTCGAATTTTGATCTCCCCATCTTCAGCAGGCCAGTTTATCAAATAATTCTCCAGAGGAAAAATAAAGTATAATTTTCTTCATCTGGTGATAACAGTTGAGTTGAGTATGTCCTAGAATTTAATGACAACTTTTTCACTTTATTTGAAAAGTTTCTCGTCCAATACCGCTATGCTCGTGACAGATATTCAACAACTGTCGATATCATCGTGTCGAGGAAATTAAACTCTATATTTATACTGGATCAATATTCTATTTATTTTGGAAAGAAAAAAGTTTTTGTTACAAAAACTGCAAAAACCGTGCCCTAATCTCGCGTTCTTTAAGACCAGTTCTCACGAGTCGTTTTCAATTAATACAAAATGAACGGCAGAACACTCATTTTATTAGATTGAATCATTATTCAAAGTTTTCATTAATTAAGTAAAAAAAAAGGAGTTGTACTTTTATTAATTTTTAATGATCATTATTGAAAAATGAAAACAAAAATTAACAGTGAGAACACGAAACAAGAAATTCTGAATTCATTTTTATTTTAATGTAAACATTTATTTAAATTCGACGCTACATTTGGAATCTTGTATTTGATTTAATCCTCAATTTATTGTTTTAAAATTTCGTCTCGTGTTGACGTCTGAACAAGTCAAACAGCCTTTAGTGAAATTTGTCTGTTGACGTGTTTAGCTACGCTTATTTTTATTCAATATATTTTATAGCTTGAGGCACACATATTTCACAAATAACTGCTCGCATTTGATTTAAACGGCACCGTTTCTATAAATGAAGCTGTAGTTGATAAGTATCATCATGATCAATGATACATGTTAAAAAGTTACGGGATTATATATTGATATTTCCCTGTGATTGAGCACTATTTATAATTATCTGTGGGTTTTATGATGATGACGCGTACATGCCTTACTACGCAGTTATCACACGGTTGTATGATCTGATTATATGTGATACTTATAATTATGAAATGAGCAAGACTTCTGATGTTGCACACGATTTATTTAAATGATTACACCTTCGGTACTGGAGATGTGATATAAAATGATATAGTTTTTGTTAAATTACTGATTGTTTTTGTGTGATATCACACGTTCCGCGTTCTGAGCACTGTCTGCTGTGTAGATTTATGTTACTACGACTGTTATTACAATATTACTCTGTGGATTCATACGCACAAGCTGCTTGTATATGACCTACCCCTTGCCTCTCGGACCCCTTGTCACCAGTGTTAAAACCAACTAATATAAAAGTTCCTGGCAACCTGATGTTGTGAAGGCTGGCTTCCTATTGGGTAGAGGGAGACAGCATATCACATGATTTTTCTAAACACAAAAGAGTTGATCTTTTAAAGAAAAAAGTTTTAAAACGTAATGTTTTGAAATTATTTCTAAAAGCGCGTGATTCTCCATGGATGAAGTATTAAAAGGATATTTTACATACAGTTCATTAAAGAATAATACACTTCATCCATGACCTTTTGAATGTATGAGAGGGCTCCAAAACATTATTATTATTAGCACCACGTCTTACTACCCATTCGGGTTATACGCACTTACGCTAATGTGTAATGGTAGGGTGATTGTGAGATGAAAATGGAGGAACTACAGTTTAACGTGGAATCCGAACCACGGTGGCGGCCTGGCACTCCCCACATTCACAAGATGTCTTGTCAGAGGTGAAGGAAGGGTTTGGTAATCAGATAAATCTTTGCTGGGACCGAGGATTGAACCCCGGCCGTCAGCATAGAAGTCTGACACCTTACCCCTAGACCACCAGGTCACCGACGGCTCCAAAACAGTATCATGACAATGTAAATAAATTCCTTTCATTCTCGTGATCATTAGAATGAATAATTGAAAATGACAAGTGATAACTCGCCTTTACACTCTCACTTTAAAATAAAACCTTTTGTTTACAGTTTTTTTAGTTTTAACACGGATCCAAACAATATGCAGTAAATTTTCTTTATTTTTCTATAAATAAATATTTATTCAATAAATATTCAAAATTACCCTCTGATTGTGAAACGGCCGTTAACTTTGAAATTCGTTCAAAACACTAAACAAAAGCGAGAACAAAATGTAAAATAAAATAACCAAAGTGTTGTCAATAATAAACTTTGTGGTAAAATTTAATCTTGTTGAAAAAAACAATACGAAACCAATTTCAAAAGCCAGAAGGAGTTAATAAGATTTTTATGAAATGATCCTGAAAAAAATACGGTTTATGTTTCTTTAAGTAAGAGGGTTAAAAAAAAGTTTCAGAATTTTTTGTCCTCCTCCCAAACTAAAGACAAATTCCTTGTATTTTATTTTTAAGATGAGTTTTTCCTTCTTTTTTTCCTAACATTTATCAGTCCTTTCCTCCCTCTTTCTTTCGCTAAACATATAGTTCTCTCTTCTCTTTATTTCCTTCATCATAATCCGCCAGGAAGGGTTTCTCAATTGTAAATCATAAGTAGGCCTAATGCGTCTTGCAATTGTATGGAGATGAGGTCGTTTATCCAACGAAAAAAAAGTCAGCGCATGCGCAAACTACAGTTCAATTTTCTTAGCAAGAGGCATAAAAGTTAACAAGATCTACTTTCACGTATTCATACGTGAAGTCGTGTTATCTGCAGCTGTCACTTTTGATCAATTTTGTCATTAAATATAATACAAAAACACCATTAGAATAGGTTTTTTTTTAACACCACGTCTCACTACCCATTCGGGTTATACACTTAAATACTAATTACAATAATGGTTTTAGGGATTAGGAAGGTTATATTTAAAGGAAGTGTACCCGCAACTGCGTGGAAGGAGAGTGGAAAACTATTCTGGAAAAAACCAATCTCAGTAGACCCAACCGAGATTCGAACCTCGATCTCCCCGTAATCACCAGTCTAGTCTGCTGCGAGAGTAGCCCCTTAGAGCGTGCGATCACCAAAGTGGGTAAAAAAATCATTTAATTATAGGTGACCTGGTGGTCTAGGGGTAAGTTGTCGTACTTCTGTTCTGAGGTCCGGGGTTCAATCCTCGGTCCCGGCAAAGATTTATCTGATTATCAAACCCTTCCTTCACCTCTGACAAGACGTGTATTAATCACAACTTGTGAATGTGTTGAATGCCAGACCTCCACCGTGGTTCGGATCCCATGTTAATCTCTAGGTCCTCCATTTAATCTCACAATCACCCTAACATTACACATTAGCGTGTGTATAACCCGAACGGGTAGTAAGACACGGTGCTGCTAATAATAATAAATAATAATAATAATAATTAATTATTGTGCGAGTGCACATAATTTGACAGGTCATATTATTGCACATCCGCTGTAGTTTTACTCTAAACATAAAAAGGACTCGGCCTACTTAAGTCCGGTCCAGGCAGTGAGTTTTTTTTACGGTCCACAGCCTTGAATCATGACGTCACAATCGACGAAGCCCTCTAAAAGCCATTGTCACGGCCGGACAAGACCGAATCAGTGACGGTTCATTGGTCCCCCCCGCCCCTTATAACCCCGAGATCCACCACTTAATAATATAATAGAAACTTAACACACGTAGCCACACACCCGCTAAGTAGGCCCGTGGTTGCGTTCATGAAAAATATGACCTAAAGACCAATATTTTCTAATGGATAGGCCTTTGTCACCATGGGTGTACTTTGGGTTCCAAGGACCAAGGGACTAGAAATATGGCAGCCAATGGGTGTCATGAACATATATTTTTTCTTATGGCCCATTTGACCGGGAGGAACTATTAGCTTTGTTCAGAGCACACGTCGTGTCCTCCACAATGGGATGAAGTGACCACGGTTAGTATGATGTCGTGATATCGGGGCAAGTCCTAACCTAACTTCAGTCTAATTAACCAAACCCTGGTGACCGTTGGGATCACTCCCCTTAAAAGAAAGATATCAAAGGTAACAGCCGTGAGTCGAACCCGGGACACCCTTGACAGATATTCAACAACGGTTGACGTCACCATGTAAAGAACAATAAACTATATGTTACTACGGGAAAAAAGTCTTTAATTTATTTTGACAAAAAAGTTTTGATTTTTTTTAACACCGCATATTATTACCCATTGGATTATAGGTACGCTTATGTACTAATTACGCTAGTGATTTTAGTGATGAGGAAGGTCACATTCAGAAGAAGTGCACCTGCAATTGNGTACATACAATCGAAATTCGGAATTCGATCTCTCCGTTATCGGCAATCAAGTCTATTGTGAGAATAGCGCTTTAGACCATACGGAAACCTAAGCAGGTTGTTTTTATGTTAAAACTACAAAAATACTGGCCTTTTCTCGCGTCCCCTACACTCCCGCCTATAAAGGTGGCCTTCCTTCCTTACACCAAGGCAACATGTAGCATGCGACATGTTTACTCAATGCTGTATGTCCTCCTTGCTATTTCTGTAGCATGCTACAAGCAACAACATTGCTACAAACATTTCATCCAGAATGATTGCGGACGCGGCTTATCTTATTCTTGCCAAAGAGATAAATAATTGGAGGAGGAGAAGAAGATGGTTGAACAGACAGACACGTGTTTGTAGGACGAGATTCATCCCAACAAGATTTCATATCACAACTAGTTACGATTGTCCAGTTGTAGTTTTTGTCTGTGTTCGCGATGAAATTGGCCAAGAAAATTATTTATTTCCTTTATTTGGGACGTCACATTGATTCTAATAATGCTTATTCATCTATTGAATTAATTACCTTTAATACTCCAATAAGATATCACATTAATTACAACTATCTCTCAATAATTCACATATAATGTTTATTCACCATGAACATCATTCAAGTTACAATTAATATGCAACCATGAAAACAAGTTGAAACACGTTTTACTTTTACAGTAAAATCATTTAGAAAGGAATTTATTGACCCAATGATTGTAATATTTCATTCTAATCTGATAAATTAATTTATTACAACATGCAATTCAATTATCTCAGATTTTTTCAAATGGATACTAATTTTCAGTATACTATTCATAGTTCTCCGACAATTTTTAGAAAATATCCACCTTCTTTCTGTTGTTTTTATAATCAATTCATAGGCGATCCCAAAGTATGTCATGACTCTTATACTCTCGAATAAACTTCAGAGTTTTCTCATTTGAGCAATCCATCTCGAAACACTGAAACTATGTACTAGAAACAATAAAAAAATTCAAAATAGGAGCACGGAATACAACAAACAATACGCTAGGTCGCCTCTGAATCTAGTGCTGGCGGGAAGATAGCAACACGTGGCAACAAGCAACTTTGGTAGCAAGGTCACATGCGGCAGAGGAAACAGAAGGCAATATGTAGCGTGCTACACATTTCCTTTTGTTGCCCCGGTGTAGGGCCCATAAATACCCCTGAAGCCATGTCCCAGCGTAGGATGAAGTCGCGAGGTGAAGTATTTATATTCCCACTGTGTATTAGTAAATATAATCCTGAGGCCATTTTAGCTTCTACTTTCTAATGAAATGAGCAAAAGCTCTGACAATATCTCCAACCTCTACTTGTGTAGATTACAAAGATTGTAACAGCCAGTATTCAATAAACAATTGTTTATATGTCTGTATCAAGAGATTGTTTATAACAATAACAAGAAACAACAAACAGGACGGTCTTACATTTAATGTCATCATAATGTTCACAAATGTTTTCTGGGCACCCTAGGACTGGCTCAACACAGTCTACCCCTGTCTGGAAGGATATCTCCCAGTCCACTCCAGTCCACTAGGATATCTCTCAGTCCACAAGGATATCTCCCAGTCCACAAGGATATCTCCCAGTCCACAAGTATATCTCCCAGTCCACAAGGATATCTCTCAGTCCACAAGGATATCTCTCAGTCCACTAGGATATCTCTCAGTCCACAAGGATATCTCTCAGTCCACAAGGATATCTCTCAGTCCACAAGGATATCTCCCAGTCCACCCTGTCTACAAGGATATCTCCCAGTCCACAAGGATATCTCCCAGTCCACCGCTGTATGTCACCTATAGTTATGAACCGGACTGTACTGTGTAACGATGGCATTATAGGTCTATTATTTGTAGATATCTTTCACCGCTCCTGATTATATTGAATAATGTAGCTTTTATATATATATAGGCCTATAGAAAAAAATAAACGGTCTACATAATTGTACACTAACAACATTTTAAAAATTGGCCATCAGAAAGTAACGCTTGATTAAAAAAAATAACATACAGTTTTATTTTACTCTTCCGGTACCTATTTTGAACAAAGTCGTTTCTGTTAATTCATTTTCGAAGAATTTTAAGTTTACCAAAATAGTTGTTCAATAACTTAACTTACCCTTAGATATTAATTTTTTCTCTAAAAACAAGAATACAGTGCTATTACTCTCTTCAGAAATCTATCGCTAGTAAAAATTATTAGTTATTTTCGAAAAATTTCTGATTTTCATAAATAGGATAAGTCATCACTTAACTAGCATTAATTTTTGAACCAGAATTAAAATTACAATTTATCCCTTAAGGCGTAACCATATAATTATAACATCTGCAGTGGCGGCTCGTGTATAGGCACCGCGGAACTGCAGCACCCCCTATTTCCACTTGATATTATCGATAACATTTAATATAATGAGTCCTTTTTTCTTTAATTCTTTCTTTATTTTTGTAGTACAATATATATTCTTTAAGCTTAATGTAAGTACTTCAGTAGCCATCCCCCAGTTTATGAAAAAGATACAAAAATCTTTGTATAGAACTGTGCGTTTTACAGTGTCAGCGACGTGGTGTTTGACTGCTGTGCGCATGCGCACATAGGAGAGAGTGGGGATGAAGGTGGGACTGCCAGGTAGAGAGAGCACTGTTGTTCTCGCAGTGCCGGCTCTGGCGTGATGGTGGAAGGAAGTTTGTTTTTATTTAGCGTGTGTTGTGCTTAAATCTGTGTACTATATTCTTGAATGTGATAAAGTGTAGAAGAGTGTAAAATTAGATTATTATTCTGCTTCCCGCTATTTTATTCGATTCATTAATTTTTTTGGTTCTTTTATTTAACAGAAAGACTAAATGCCCTTGCAGTACTTTCAATGGAGAAAAATTTCCTCATTTGTCATCCAGATATCAAGGAGAAAATTATTGAACTTTTTTCGCAAATTAAAACAAGAGGAATGGATTTCATTTTTAAAAGAATATAGATCAAGCTCTAACTGCAACAATTTAAGTTAAAGTAAGTAACTTTTTTTTTTGTTAAGATTTTATCAAGTTTCTGAATACATTTTTTAATACATTTTTTTCCTTTTACACAATTTTAATACAAAGGCTAAACATTTTCTGGAGCAGCACCCCCACTAATTTTAGCTACGAGCCGCCAATAAACATCTGATAAATAGAGTGTGAACTAAATTCATTCAACAGTTTCTGTAGTAGCCCCCGGGTACAAACATACGAACGGAATTGTAGATACATTTTTTTTAGTTCGGAGGCACATAAAACGTAAAGAAAAATCCATAAAAATTATGAGGTCAAAAATTTTCACAATTACAATTCTTTCTCTATAATCAAGTATAAAAAAATTGTTTCTAGGGTATAGTGATTTACTAAAGTTTATTACTAAAGCAACTAGATGAACAAAAAATGGAAATGTTTGCCATGACAAGAGGTGAAATTTATATAATGTGTTACCCCTCCAATTAAATATTATTCTATTTTTAATCTGTGTAGGTGATTTGAGGCATAATCTTGAAATCGTGTACGAATTGCAGCCCGGCTTTTTGAGAAAGACGTACAAATTTCGGCCCACTCACTTGAGAGAGCGACATCTAATTAGAAGTGTGCTTTCTATCACGCTGTCTTAAATTTCAGATAGAAACTATCATTGTCTCATGTTGACATCTATCGTAATATCCGAACTTCCTCAGTTCTTGTCGTTCAATGGTTTTGGCAAAAATTGGAAGGTTTGTTAGGTTAGGTTAGTTTAAGTCAACAGCCCGGGCCGCAATTCGTACGTGGCTCTAAAAAGGTATAACCTCAATTCAACTGTCTCTTTAGAGGTAACTAAACAATCGTGCGCCCGCAATTCACCTGCAGCCTTTATATTTTGGTGCCGAATTTTAAATTACCAACAAAAATTAGTCTTAGCTTGCTTTTTTCGTTTAAATTGTCTTACTAATATACAATTAAAACAACTTGCCATCATTTGCCAGACGAATGCTGTGCAATATAGTACCGGTTTTGGTAAGAAAAAGAAACGAAGGCGTTATTTTTATAGACAGATGCAAATGAATACACATTTAACTAAAAAGTGTTTAAAGCTAGAGAAATTTCCTGGATGTATTAACTCTTTCATCGTTCCAAAGAACCAAATATCTAACAAGATACTAGTGCAGATCTGAATATTTTATTGATCCACCTGTCATTGTTGTGATTCGATAACAATGAGGAAACCTGTATCGTGTTGTATTGACCGAGATTCAAAGTAGCTGTGCTTTGAAAGTGATTGCGTTATCCACAACAATCATCTCACTGCGTTGCAGTTACGTAATAACTACATGGAGTTATGGCAATTAGTTAGGTTGAAATTATTATTTGGCTAAAATGTCGCCAGATGTTTTATAAAACAATGTAAAAAATAACAAAATAAGAGATTCAGAATCAAAACTGTTCATCATAACCCTCGTGGATCAATAATAGAAATGTGAACTGAAATAAATAATCGCCAAACCCAATTAATATATAAATAAAGAGTGGCAATCGATAGGCAAACTCCAATGGCTAGGATCCCCCCCCCCCCCCCCCAAAAGTTTGGGAAAAAAAAAAAAAAAATCACTCTTTCCAACGACCAAAAAAAATCCTCAACAAAAAATCCCTCCCTGGTCACC
>CABFVZ010001384.1:95431-134801 GCA_902151445.1 Timema monikensis | reverse complement strand
TATATATATATATATATATATATATATATATATATACACACACACAGCACTCACCAAAAAAATCTTCCCAGCTGAGCGATCCATCCGAGTCCCAGCCTTCGTTCGCAGACATCCCGCCACTTCCAGCCACCTGCAGTGAGGTCATATTAATGACGACCCTCCCACCCACTCCAGCTCACAGACCGGAAAAAAAAACCGTTCAAAACATGGCACTCCGTGTCAGTCACATCACAGCTAAAATAACGTTTACACCCGCACTTTAAAACACTGACAAAACTAACTAACAATGTTCCATTGATCGAGAAACAAAAACAAATCACATAGCGTCACTGGACTAAACAGATGTCCACCCGACACCCCTCCCCGCCCTTTTTTTTATGCGACTACGAAATCAAAACACTACTCTCCACTCCCGCCTGTGTGTGATCACAGTCACCATTCACCTCACAGACTATTGTTGACTGAGAGTGTTTGAGGCGGCTGGAGCGAGAAGCGCCGTTTAAGAATCTGGTACTGCTAGTGCCATCCAGCGGCGAAGAGACCAAACTATTTCCAGAGCAGCCAACGTTTTGGAGGAAAACTTTAATTGTTCCATTTCTTTTAAAAATTACTTAAATAAATTATTTTGTTCTAATTTCTGACGAATCTGGATTCGAGGAAAAGTGTTTAAAAACAAGCAATTGTACGATTATAGCATAATGTTTTATCAAGTATAACGTTTAGATTGCTTCACAATAGGCCCTAATCAGATTGAATCGAAATCATACCAAAACACTTTAGCAAAAGATTTTAAAGTATTGTGGAATGCCAGGCCGCCACCGTGGTTCGGATTCCACGTTAAACTGTAGGTCCTTCATTTTCATCTCACAATCACCCTGCCATTACACATTAGCGTAAGTGCGTATAACCCGAACGGGTAGTAAGACGTGGTGCTAATAATAATAATTTAAAGTATTCTCTGGGTTTTAAAGATAAACATTCAACCTGTTTATAACTAATAATACTAACAATATTATAATACCTCAAATAAAATAATCTGTACAAATTGCTATTAAAATTAACTCTTTTGAATACATATTTTTTAAGTATAGGCCGATCATATTATATGTATAGGCCTACACCCTTAGGAAGGAAGCATTTTACTTCACTCACTTGTGAATTTTATATAGTTGGATTACAATAGACATACAGAATAAAGCTCAGTTTAAATAAAAATCAATAGAAAATGTCTTAATCAATAATTTCTTATGCCAAAACGTTCCTTGATTAAAAATATTTTCTGATGGTATATATAGGAAAATTAGAAAAATATCATCAACCAAATTATTTTAGTAATAATACTCCACATATTTCTCATTATTCTAATCAAGTGCTTTTTGTGTCTTTTACCTTCATAACACTTATTTATTTATTTTAAATTTATCCTAAGGTTCACTAAGTTGTTTACATAAAACAATTGGATTTAAGATAACAATCGAAATAAGTATTGTATCTAAATACTTGAGAACGTTTCAATACTTCGATTACTTCGCTGAAACAAACTATCAAAAACAATAGAATATAATTATGTTTATAATGTATTTAATTAAATCTATGGTAAACAACTTCCTACTAATACATTTTAAATCAACTAAACATATTGATGCAATGTTTTTAGAGACTGGACAGAAACTTTCTTCATAATATATCAAGATAAAGATAAAGGAAGAAGCTACTTTTAGGTGCAATGAACACAAAGATCTATGTTGAGAGTTTTCTATTTTTAAGTTTTAAATTTACACTTGTATTGTTTTAATGTAAGGGGCTATCCATAAACCACGTAACGCTGTTGAGAGGGGGAAGCTCTGATTGGTGTTACATGGGGGATCGGGGAGTGGAGTCAAAAAAGGCAAGAAAAAAGCGTTAAGTTGTTCATGGATGACCACTAATAGATTCTTATGGCCACTGTAATGTAATGGTGGAGTTATGCCACTATAATTATTGATTATGAGACCATGGTATTTTAGTTGATAATGAAAGCTATGTAATGGATTTTGGTGACCATTGTAGTTTAATGGATTATGTGATCATTGGTGTTTAATCGATTATGGTGTACTTGTAGATTAATGGATTATGTTAGCCAGTGTAGTTTAATGGATAATGTTGAGCATTGTAATTTAATGGATTATGGTGATAATGGTAGTTTAATGGATTATGGTGATATTATAGCTTAATGGATTTTGGGGATCATTGTATTTTAATGCATGTTGGTAACCATGGTTCTGTAATGCATGATGGCAACTATTGAATTGTAATGAATCATGATGGGCTTTTTTTACAGTACCGGTGGTAATGAATTATGATAACCATTGTAGGGAAAGATATCAACCATTGTACTCTAGTGGAGAGGTCCCCAACCTGAGGTCCGCGAAACCAATCTAAATTTGTAAACTATTTTTAATTTTTATGTTCACATCAGTTTACAATTTGGCTAAACATCTGGGTTTTTTTTCGATGTCAATGTGAAATGAGTTACGTTGGCTATTATAAATGTGTGCGTAGGTTTTTGATCTCAGCTTGTATGGAAGTTGGGGTTAGGGCAATCACCATTAGGCGTGTTTCCACTGTTGACCTGGTACCGATGTTAACGGAATGTTTATGACCGAGACGATACCAGAGCTTGGTTTGATTATGCTTTTCTTGACCAAAATAAAAATTATGGTTACAACTACTGAGCCGAGAATCTGTGCGTCAATTTCAAAAAAGCATCACTCCTTGTGTTAGATTTAAACGAGTATAACTTCGTCTTCAATGAATTTTAAGTTTTTGTAAATTAAAATGGACAGCAATTACTACCTAGATATACATGGCAGTAAGTAGGTACTTGAAAACCATTTGGCTATGGATAAAAGAAAAATAGTACTATATGGTATAGGCCTTAATATTACATACCTACTTCGTTTTCTTAAGGTTATTTTTGGGAAGATATGTTTAGCTCTATATGTTGTGTAAATATCAGGACTAATTAAAATAAGCACTAATCTCACTAAGAATAAAATTAAATATCTCATGTTCCGTTGATTTGCAGTACATGTAATATGATTACATAAATTCACCTACCAGCTGTTAGATATACTCCACCCCAACCGCCATCTTTGTTTAAGAAAAACATCTCAAAACAGTTTCCGCACTCCCACCTTGGTCAGAACCACTTGGTCGAAAACACTCGATACCAAGACGTGACCAAGTCAACCACGTAAACTCGCCTCTGGTTTCAGGGTTCCACCCTATAGTAAAGGTCGGTAACTACTGTTCCAGTGAATTATAGCAACAATTAATTTGAAATTAATAATAATGAGTGGCTCCATGGTCTAAGGCACTACTCTCGTGGTTGACTATAATGCCGATGACGGGGAGATCAGGGTTCGAATCTCGATCGGGTGTACTGAGGGTGGTTTTTTTTTTCCAAAATGGTTTTCCACTCTTCCTTCATGAAAATGCGGGTACACATCATCTAGATATAACTTTCCCAAAACCATTGGCGTGATTAATAGTTAATCGTATAACCCGGACGGTTAGTAAGACACGCTGCTAAGAAAACAAAAGATGGAGGCTGTTAATTCTGGCGACCGTTGAACTCTGATGGATCATGACGGCCATTATGGTGTAATGGATTGTAATCTCACAATGGACATTAGGTTGTTTTTGCGATGGAAGAATTTCGTATAACACAAGTTTTTAGTTGTTGTTTTTTTGTGAGTGTCTTGATAAGTACAACACGTGGGAAGATGCTCGAAATAATTATCCAAACCAATAGAATCTAAAGTGTTCAATCAAAGGAAATAAATTATATTGACTTAGCTTGATTGACAGGACAAAAAAATCAACTAGATACTGTGTGTTTATTTGTCGAATAAATGTGCTATTGTTGGTGCTAAACAGTTTTTATTAAGTTAAGTCACCACCTGCTTCGTTTGTGAAGTCTCTTTGTTTGATTCTGTGATCGATTTGGAGTAGTTTTTATTTTAACGACGTCTTACTACACGTTATGGTTATGTACTGATTACACTAATGTGAGGAAGGTTCGATTCAGAGGAAGTGTACCCTTATTTGCGTGAAGGCAGAGTGGCCAGATGTCTTCATTTTACCGGACATGTCCTTCATTTCAAACCTCTGTCCATTGTACGGGAGGAATTTTCAACAATTTTAGATTGTGAATGTGGGGAATGCCAGGCCTCCACCGTGGTTCGGATTCCACGTTAAACAGTAGGTCCTTAATTTCATCTCACAATCACCCTACCATTACACATTAGCGTAAGTGCGTATAACCCGAATGGGTAGTAAGACGCGGTGCTAATAATAATAATAATAATAATAATAATAATAATAATAATAACAATTTTAGAATGTCCTCCATTTTAATAAAATAAATAATGTTGTAATTTTGTTGCCGTTGTTGATACATTTGTAGTAATTACTGGTGATAGTAGCAACAATCATTTTGGAGTGCTTGAAAGAGCTAAGGGTAACAATGTATTCACTAAACAAAAGAAATGTGTGAACAAGAATGTAGTTGGTAGCGCCTATTCTTCAGAATTTAGTTCACTGGAATTTATTCTCATGTAATATTGTATAATTATTTTTCTATACAGGGTGAGGCATTTATATTGCGACAACAGACTATCCCGAAAATGAATAATTTTAGAAAAAAAATTGTTTCGAACAAAAGTGTTTTGTTTTTGAGGAGGAAAGAGAGAACAGCGCTATATATTTTTGGTTTGATTTAAGTCTTCAAGGATATTTCAAGGTCAACTTTGACTTTTTTAAATAAAAACTTATAATTTCTTAACGAAATATTTTATTCTGAGCAAAAATTCTACCCTACACTTTTTTTTGTTTTTTTTGTTTAACATCAATTTCGGAAGCTATTTTGACTTGTATCATTTTATAACAATTTATATTCAATAACTTTTTATTACATTATGTTATTCTTTGTTACGTTTATAAAATTACTTTAATAAATGTTCAAAATGATTAACATTAACATCGATACACTTTTAACGTGGTAAAAAGTTGTTGGTAAAAATGCTATAAACAAACACGAATTAAAATATCTTCAAAAATTTATGTCAAATAAAAAAAAGTTTCACAAAAAAGAAAATTGACCTTGAAATAATCTTGAAGACTTCACCAAACCAAAAATAACTAGTGCTGTTCTCTTTCACCCTAAAAAAAAGAAAATTCTAAACAATTTTTTTCTAAAATGTTTTGTTTTGGGGATAATCTGTTCTATCAACTTAAATGCCCCACCCTGTATATACAGTAAGAACAGAACAACTTAGAAGAATACTGTGAAATTGTTGATGCAAGCTACAAGCGATTACTGCCCCGTTAAAAACTAGATCCACCTCAGTGGTCTTGGGGTGAACCGCTCGCCTCAGAACCCGATGTTTGTGGGTTTCAAACCCTGACCGTCTCATGCCGGTTGTGTCATATAAAATAACCATATAAGGGATGTGAAAATACTTTCCTGGCAAAATTGGTATGGCCTTTGGCTCTAGCTCATGGAAATTCATGTTGGAAGACGACGGAGAATCACCGCACTTCCTGTACTCCCTTAGCACGTGGGATTTCTACCAGAAGGTGCGGGAAACACTAACCAGCGGAGTGTGTGTGTATGTGTGTGTGTGTGTGTGTGTGTGTGTGTGTGTGTGTGGATAGAAATCTCATCAGAACGACCTTCTGGTTGTTGACTTAAGAATAAGACTTTTGACAATGACGTTTTCTCTGTTTCCAGTAATTTATAGGATTATTGATATTTATGACGCTTTGCGATCATATTTTAGATCTTTGCCTAATCCCCATAAAATTATCAAGATTAATTATTTCAACTGGAATCTATTACCTAACGTCTATTTTTCATGTCAAGCTCTAAGAGATGAAACAGCAGTAATAATATGGTTATCAATAACACTCATAGCCCCGTGGTGTAGTGGTCAGTGCACCTGACTACGAACCTAGGGGGCCCCAGGCCCAATCCCCAGAAGGTACCTAAGGTATTTTTTTGCTTAAGCTATGTTTAAGTCTTTCCACACCCTCATACTCACTCTCACCCTCATACTCACTATCACCATCATACTCACTATCACCATCATACTCACTATCACCATCATACTCACTATCACCATCATACTCACTATCACCATCATACTCACTATCACCATCATACTCACTATCACCATCATACTCACTATCACCATCATACTCACTATCACCATCATACTCACTATCACCATCATACTCACTATCACCATCATACTCACTATCACCATCATACTCACTATCACCATCATACTCACTATCACCATCATACTCACTATCACCATCATACTCACTATCACCATCATACTCACTATCACCATCATACTCACTATCACCATCATACTCACTATCACCATCATACTCACTATCACCATCATACTCACTATCACCATCATACTCACTATCACCATCATACTCACTATCACCATCATACTCACTATCACCATCATACTCACTATCACCATCATACTCACTATCACCATCATACTCACTATCACCATCATACTCACTATCACCATCATACTCACTATCACCATCATACTCACTATCACCATCATACTCACTATCACCATCATACTCACTATCACTCTCATACTCATACTATCACCCTCACTATCACTATCACCATCATACTCACTATCACCATCATAATCACTATCACCATCATACTCACTATCACCATCATAATCACTATCACCATCATAATCACTATCACCTTCATACTCATACTCACTATCACCCTCATACTATCACCATCACCTCATCTCATCGGGTCATGGAAAGAGACTCTACGTAAAGGATGTACTATTAGTACATTGGACGTCCCCTAGACAACGATACATTAGTATTGGCTAGTCTTTCCATTACTGAGCTACGAGTGACGTAGCATATATATATGCGCACACAAACACAGGATGTTCGGAAACTCATGGCCCAAATTGCACATATAGCTTGTTTGAACCAAAAGTAATACCAAATCCCTGTACACTTACATCCGGTACACTATGATAATAACATTAAATTATGTCCAAAGTTTCGGCGTACAGCGCCGGGAGAGCAAAGCTGTTCAAGCATGCGTGTACAACAGGTTGCATAGGAGCTAGACACGTGGCATTATACATGTAATAATGGCAATCACTTTCTGTGATGTAGGACCGTTAATGTTGACCCTCAGAACGTATTCCCATTTCTAGATGGACTGGTGTGTTGTTTACTATTAACTGTGGTATGTTCTGCTACCATGCTCCTTACTACCCGTTCGGGTTATACGCTATTTTCTCATATCAAGAGAAAGTATTGTGATCGCGAAAATTCTCGGCCTTGAGATTATGATGAGTCTTTACGTATTGTGAGTGTCTGGACCGAAAAGATCGATTTAACCATTCTGTCTTTTCCCGTGTCTGTATGTCTGTCTGTGTGTATGTCTGTCTGTTTGTCTGTCTGTATGTCTGTATGTACTTATGTCTGTCATTCCTTTGCCGCAGATCTGAAACAGTTCGATGGATTTTGTCCAAACTTTTTTATAGCACCACGTCCTCCTAACTGTTCAGGCAATGTACTTATTCAATTAATGAGCTAGGGACGAGGAAGGCTGAATTAAGAACTGTACCCGCATTCGGGTTGAGGCAGAATGAAAAACTATTTTGGAAAAATCACCCTCATTACACCCGACCGGGATTCGAATAGCAATCTCTCCACCATCGGCAGATTATTCCAACACGAGAGTGACGCCTTAGACCACGCGGCCACCGAAGCAAGTTTGTTCAAACTTAATATTTACATGTTATAAAGCAATACCTTGGGATTTTTTTGTGTGTTAATTTTGAACCTAGACCTCAAATTAAGGGTAGTTTTCTAAAAAGTTATTTTTTGGATTACACATTTTTTGAAAATGTCTCTAACGATTTTGTTTGGAATTAATATTCAGCAATTTTTTTTAAAACAACACTGTATCCATATATTTGTGAGCTAATATCTTTAAAGGGTAGCTTACTGGTGAGTGATTTTCGAAAATTTGTAGTATTCTGAAAATCACATTAACGATATTGTTTGAAATGTTTGGGGAATATTTTACATTTCAAATAAAACGGTATTGGATTTTTAAAATTTATTTAAGAGTAGTTTTCTAATGACATTTTTTAGAAAATTTAAACATTTCAATAAATACCCTTAAGATTGAGCTCAAAATTAAAATAATGGAAATGGTGTTTTTTATTACAAATAAGAACATATTTTTATTTTTACAAATAAAAATCATTGTAGGGTAGTATAAAAATAGTTTTATTTTGTTTTTATTTAGCTTCTAGACTGAATACACTGAAAGCTTGTACGATTATGGAATTACATTTGTTTATATTTCAGCAATGTCCACCTAAATCAAATACACATTTTACAAGAATTTTACTTTCCATCTATTACTGTGTCCAGCCTTGGTTAATTTTTTATTCGAGTCATATATTTTCCACTAACGGTTTGCTAGGCCTGTCGTAGCTTCTTCATATATCTTATAATCCAACTTAAGACTAGGACAGGCACAACATCCAGTCCCCGGTCGTTAATTCATCATTGTGAAAGGATGAACCCATATTTCACCAATGAAGAATTAGTCGGCCATTCCGGGAATTAAACCCGGGACCCTTAGACAGTATACAGACACGCTATCGACTGAGCGAAGTTATCGGATACATTTTACAAGATATGCAATATAAAGCACATGTTTCAACATCTTTAAATAAACACTTCACACGCTTGTGATCAAAATGATTTGATCTTATTAGAGACGGTTAAGTCTGGATTTACATTATCCTACATTTAGATTGATTAGATCACAACAATGAAATCTGTGCGATATCAGATTTAAAATTGACGATATCTAATTGTGACAAGATGACAAATGACTGAACGAGAGGGGTGAAGGGGGGGGAGGGCGCATTATTTGACCGTGGGAAAGTTAAAATGTATTTTTATCGAGACTTTGAACCAGCTAATTTGGAGTTGACACCCCGTAACGCTGTTGATGGAGGGGGTGAGCTCTAATGTATACATGGTGTTACATGGAGGGAGCTATAATAATAATAATAATAATAATAATAATAATAATAATAACAACAGCAATAATACTTAGCGCCGCGTCTTACTAACAGTTCGTGTTATACGTTTAAGTACTAATTACTCTAATGGGGTAGCAATTGGAAAGGTTGAATTTAGAGTTATTATTATTATTTATTATTATTATCACCGCGTCTTACTACCAATTCGGGTTATACGCACTTACGCTAATGTGTAATGGTAGGGTGATTGTGAGATGAAATGAAGGACCTACTGTCTAACGTGGGATCCGAACCACGGTGGAGGCCTGGCATTTAGAGTAATTGAATCCTCATTTGTGTAGAGGGAGAGTGGAAAACCATTTAGTAAAAACCACACCCAGCTCACCCGACCGAGATTCGAAACTCAATCTCCCCGTCCTCGGCAACCTAGCTCAACACGAAACTTGCGCGTTAATATAAATCATATAATCGATCTTGGGAGGATCGATTCAATGCATTCGATTGATTGCTTAGATCAATGTAAGACCTATTGATCTAAATCGATCCAGAGAATCGATCCAAGGCCTGTGAAATGAGAATTCACTAGGTTGAATAATTTCACAAAACAATCATAAAGAAGTAACTTTAAGGTGTCTGCTTAGGTGTTCACGTTGTCTGAACTGGTTTGCAGTTGGCGAGGAGAACATTAATTTATTTTTTATGTTGTTTACAATCAAGCTCTTTTGTTCACAGTCCCCCTTCCCCTTTTGCAAATACTTGTGAAACAGAACATTTTCTTTCTCTCTCTTTCTCTCTCTTTCTCTCTCCCTTCTGCAGCCTAACAGAAACATGATGCAAACACGGTCCAACCTAAAGAAAGTAAGAATATTCCAGGATGATTTCTTTCGAACTATATACTCGAAAAGAAGGCATTCTCACTCGACTCACAACCTTACTGTAGAATAGCCCGCGAAACATTGATCTCTTTAAATCTCACTCGACTCACAACCTTACTGTAGAATAGCCCGCGAAATATTGATCTCTTTAAATCTCACTCGACTTACAACCTTACCATAGAACGGTCCGCGAAACATTGATCTCTTTAAATCTCACTCAACTCACAACCTTACTGTAGAATAGCCCGCGAAATATTGATCTCTTTAAATCTCACTCGACTTACAACCTTACCATAGAACGGTCCGCGAAACATCGATCTCTTTAAATCTCACTCAACTCACAACCTTACTGTAGAATAGCCCGCGAAATATTGATCTCTTTAAATCTCACTCGACTTACAACCTTACCATAGAACGGTCCGCGAAACATCGATCTCTTTAAATCTCACTCAACTCACAACCTTACTGTAGAATAGCCCGCGAAATATTGATCTCTTTAAATCTCACTCGACTTACAACCTTACCATAGAACGGTCCGCGAAACATCGATCTCTTTAAATCTCACTCAACTCACAACCTTACTGTAGAATAGCCCGCGAAATATTGATCTCTTTAAATCTCACTCGACTTACAACCTTACCATAGAACGGTCCGCGAAACATCGATCTCTTTAAATCTCACTCAACTCACAACCTTACTGTAGAATAGCCCGCGAAATATTGATCTCTTTAAATCTCACTCGACTTACAACCTTACCATAGAACGGTCCGCGAAACATCGATCTCTTTAAATCTCACTCAACTCACAACCTTACTGTAGAATAGCCCGCGAAATATTGATCTCTTTAAATCTCACTCGACTTACAACCTTACCATAGAACGGTCCGCGAAACATCGATCTCTTTAAATCTCACTCAACTCACAACCTTACTATAGAATGGCCCGCGAAACATTGATCTCTTTAAATCTCACTCTACTTACAACCTTACTGTAGAATGGTCCGTGAAATATTGATCTCTTTAAATTTCACTCGATCCTAAACCTTACAATAAAACGTTCCGTTACGTGCTAAGACATCAATTTTAAAGCTGTCGTAAATAAAAACATAACCATTCCGGGTCAATTGCTTCTATAATTAAATAAAAATAAGTGTCTTCAAAATAACTTCATTCACAAATAAGTAATATTAAAACCGGACAGCTATAATCATTTCGGGATCCCAAAGAAGTCCCTTATGAGTGACCCCACAACTCACTACCACCCCTAAAATATTCTTGGTATATGGGGTGATTTAATAATACAAATATCATTAGATTAGGTTTGAAATGAATACTAACTTAAAAATTAACAACTATCCAAATATTTCCTTCTACAATTCGAATTTAAAGTTGTTGTTTCACGGGGAATCATTGTGGGTTTAAACTATCCAATTTTTCACATTAACCAATGTTTAATTAGCCAAATTCTACTGTAAATACAATTGTAATTACTACCCTCAATTGTGACAAAACGAGTTTACAATTTTCAATCAACGGGCTTCCTATGACAATCAGATTGTAGTAAACGTACAACGCCAATCCCTCAACAGATTAATTATAAGAGCGACATATTCAAGGTATGCGAGGAGGTTAACTATATGATTGATGAAAGTGATTGCGTGATTTATAAAATCACTGCGTTTTATCGTATCAGACAACATAAAGTGCAGCGGTATGATGCAATATTAGTGATTAATTACGCTCGATCATTAGAACGTAGCTTGCAGGGATTACCAAACTAACTTATATTTTACTAAACGAGTTTCGTAACGCTCTTTAAGGAAACCACATCGAATAAGTTTGAAAATTAAACATTTAGCGCAGGATTAATTTCTTTATATTTAGCAATGCGTTTTACTACCCTTTCGGGTTATACGCTTATATACTAGTTATGCTAATGGTTTTAGGGATTAGGGAGATTATATTTATGGGAAGTATACCCGCATTTGCGTGGGGTGAGAGTGAAATATTTTTTTTAGATAAAACTTCCCTCAGTACATCCGACCGAGATTCAAACCCTTATCTCCCGTCATCAGCAGTCTAGTTTAATACTAGAGTAGCGTCTTAGACCATGTGGACACCAAAGCCGGTAATAAGTTATTTTAGTTTCACATGTATACCCGTTTCGGTGACCGCATGATCTAACGTGCTACTCTCGCAGTGAACTGGACTGCTGAAGGCGGGTAAATCAAGGTTCGAATCTCGGTCGGGTGAACCGAGGGTATTTTTCCCTTAATAGTTTCCCATTCTCCCTCTACGCCAATGCGGGTACATTTCCTCTAAATTCAACTTACTCATACTCAAACATTAGCGTAATTAGTATATATGCGTATAGTCCAAACGGATAGTAAGATGTGGAATTAAAAATGGATAAAAAATTTCATATAGATAAATTATTATTGACATTTTATATACCCCCAAAAATAAAAATAAAAGTTATTACAATTCTGACTGTCTGTAATTGTGCCTATAATCCAAAATATTTTTATGGATGTCTTTCATACTTGATATTCAGATGTTATTTAATCCTACCCCCAGATTTTCACTCTAAAATATTAAGGGTAGTTTTTTTATAAACGTATTTTTATAAACCATCCACAACTCGGGCTATTTAACTTAGTCACGAAAATATCCTGTAGGAATCTTCCTGAATAAAAAAAGTCCGTGGAAGTAAATGTTTACCTCGAATAGAAAACAAGGAAATTATAATGTTGTAAAGCAAATCTATGATTTATAAGGTGCAAATAGTAGAGTAAGTGTAAATACTAGTCAGCGGAAGAGGGTGTCATCAGCAGATAAACAAGAGTAATCGCAGAGTGAAATGTTAATTTTTTTCTCTCTGTTTCTATTTCGTAAATTGGTGTCTTAAGTGTGATAAATATATATTTATTTGAGCATCTGGACTACATCAGTCGTAGCCCAGTTTGTGGGAAGATTAGCCAGTACTAATGAATGTACCTTTGTCCAGGGGACGTCCGAAATTACTAATAGTACATCCTTTCCGTGGAGGCTCTTTCTATGTCCCGATGAGACGTAGTGATGGTGATAGTAAGTATGAGGGTGATAGAGATAGTATGAGGGAGATAGTGAGTATGAGAGTGATAGTGAGTATGAGGGTGATAGTGAGTATGAGGGAGATAGTGAATAAGAGGGAGATAGTGAGTATGAGGGTGATAGTGAGTATGAGGGAGATAGTGAATAAGAGGGAGATAGTGAGTATGAGGGTGATAGTGAGTATGAGGGAGATAGTGAATAAGAGGGAGATAGTGAGTATGAGGGTGATAGTGAGTATGAGGGAGATAGTGAATAAGAGGGAGATAGTGAGTATGAGGGTGATAGTGAGTATGAGGGTGATAGTGAGTATGAGGGTGATAGTGAGTATGAGGGTGATATTGAGTATGAGAGTGATAGTGAGTATGAGGGTGATAGTGAGTATGAGGGTGTGGAATCAGTGGAAAGACTAATTAACCAAACCCTGGTGACCGTTGTGGTGACTCCTCTTATAGGCTAAATACCCAGGTTACCAGCGTGGAATCGGACCCGGAATCCTAGGCTCGTAACCAGGTGCGTCAATTTAAAATACAAACCCGCTCCGTAAAATAGTTTTGAAAAAACCCAAGTAGGCAACGTCGTTAATAGGCTAGCCTAGGTGCTGATATGAGACTATTAAGACATTCTTATAACTTATCTATGATATGGTGGAGTGGGCTATTTACAAGTCAACGCTAGAAAAATCGGACTTGTTTTGATATTATTGAGATTTAAAACGTTACTTCTTGTTTTTGTTTACGATAAATCTGTTCAATGATAAAATAATGTTTACTCGCATTAATTTTTGTATTTCTTTTTCCTCACGTTTCACTAAACGTTCAGTTCGCACGCACACGTTCTAGCAACGTGAATGTCCTAGGGTTTGGAAAGGTTTAATTTAGAGAAAGTGTGCATGCATTTGTGTGAAGGAATACGGTAAAACCATTTAGGAAAAAAGCCACCTAAGTACACCCGATTGTGCTTCGAAGCCCAATCCCTCTGACATCGGCAGCAGAGTCTATTGTGGGAATGACGCCATTCGTCTTAAACCAGTCAACCAGCGGAGCGTGTCCAAACAACTAAACATTTTGGCTGCGGACTTTATTGAACCCCATTCTATCTTATCCACATTACTCGTACTTACTATATCTATTCTGTAGCACAAGGGACTAGAAATTGCATCTCTGCACTCAAGTACGCCACCTAGTCCTATCTTGAGCTAGTTATATCCAGTCCCACTCATTACACCCTATCCCCATCTTGAGTTAGTTATATCCAGTCCACCTCATTACACCCTATCCCCATCTTGAGCTAGTTCTATCCAGTCCCACTCATTACACCCTATCCCCATCTTGAGCTAGTTCTATCCAGTCCACATCATTACACCCTATCCCCATCTTGAGCTAGTTCTATCCAGTCCACATCATTACACCCTATCCCCATCTTGAACTAGTTATATCCAGTACCCTGAACACGGTTCTAGAATCTCCCTCTAACACTGCATGTCCTGCCCACCATAATTATCTTAACAATGTCTTGTGATGAGTACAGGGTATGTAGCTCATCGTAATGTAACCTCCTCCACTCCCCTGTATCTTCACCCCTTTTCGGACCAAATATTTTCCTAAGCACCTTTTTTTCGAACACCCTAATCTTTTTTTCGCAATGTAAGGTAAAAGCCCACATTTCACACACATAGGAGAGTACAACCTAATTTTATTTCACTGCCTCAGTCACTTCTAACAGAAATAGATGGCTGAAACTTTGTACGTATTCCTAATTAGCGTGATAATTAATTCTACTAAAATCTGAGCTAGATATATAAAGTTATTCCCCTTGCAGCCATTGCAGGTCATAATTATCAGCTCTCTTGGATTTATACCTGACCAGGATCTAGACATTGCCTTATCCGTTCAAACATATCCTATTTAAGTTTACATAACAAAAGTAATATAAAAACAGTTTAAAAAAAACCTTATGCCGATATAATTTAAGTTGTAGTGTTTAAGGCAACGCTAGTAAAGTACAGTAACAAGGGTTGCATCAGCGCGACGGGACCCTCGGGGGAAACCAAGGAGGTGAGGCATTATATGCGGCAGTAGGTGCTACAACTTACATTGTATCAGCACAAGGTATATTTTTGAAAAAAGAACAACCTTTTTTTATATATTTTTATTTTTGTATATTCTAAATTTTACATTTCTTGAAAGCAGGGCCGCCCTTAGTAGACGTGGGGCCCTGGTTAAACTTCATTTACGGGGATCCCAATTAGTTGCCTCACCCACCCTCCCCCACCCCCAAATATTGATATAAATTTTATTTTATTTTATGTAATGTTATACCAATAGTTTGCACCAATATACCAATTTTCAGCCGTACGAGTTATCAGTAAAATGTCCAGAAAGGTATTTACATGTAATAATTAATACTAGAGATCATGTTTTTATTTATACACATAAGGGTTGATTTCCCCCCAACCCTTTGTTCAATTTTCTTATCCAACGAACTTAATCTGTATAAATATACAAAGAGCATTTGTGCCAAGTTTGAACTAAATTGGTCAATGTGTTCAAAAGTTATTGCGACACATATGCACCACAGACAGACAAATGCAAATCGGTGGAGTTAAAACGGAGAACTCGTTTCACTCGTTAAATAAAACAAACCACATGATCATGCTTTTATTTATTTTCAGACTCTGACGATCATTGCTAGATCGCCTATACAGGAAGTTTCACGGGGCGCGCAAGCAAAAATTTCCCATTTCTGACTTGTTTTTTACCTCTCTCACCCTAAGTAAAAGCGAGGGAGGGCCCCCCCGGACCCCTCAAATCGCGGGGCCCTCTGCGGCCGCACCGTTTGCACACCCCCTAAGGGCGGCCCTGCCTGAAAGCAGGCGATATTTCAACAAATTACTGACCGAGCATTTCCCGACTATATTCTTTTCATAATTTCCAATCTAATGTCGTTATTACTAGTTAAAATAATTGCTCCTCAATATTTAAACTCATTGAACCTGCCAAATGATTTGTTGCTCGCAATAATCTCTAAGTTATCTTTCCCAAACTGGGTTCTTTATGTGACCATAGACTTCCTTTTCGACATTAACTTCTAAATCTATTTCTTTACCAGCCTCGCACGTCTGGACTACCTCACTCGTAGACCAGCAGTGGGAAGGTCAGTCAGTACTAATGTCCAGGGGATGCCCCAATGTACTAATCGTACTTCCTTTCCATGGAGGCTCTTTCCATGCCCTGATGAGATGAGATGATAGTGAGTATGAGGGTGATAGTGAGTATGAGGGTTATAGTGAGTATGAGGGTGATAGTGAGTATGAGGATGATAGCGAGTATGAGGGTGTGCAACCTGTGGAAACACATACAACCTTACTTAAGCCTAGCTAACCAAACTCTGGTGAATGTTGGGATTAATTCCCCTTCCAGGAAAAATAGCCAATGTACCAGCCGGTAGTCGAACTTGGGAGCCCCAGACTCGTAACCGGGTCCACAGACCACTATACTACTGGGCCGGTTGGTGACAAACTCAGTCCGTTAGACAGGTCTTGTCTAAAAGACGAATGGTCGTCGTATGTTAGTGATTGGGTAGTTATGATTGTGTTTACAGAATTTAACATATGTTTAGAAAGTGCGTGTGAAATGCCCAAAGTAAAACATCAACAGAATCACTTTATTCATTTAAAGAGTGTTAATCACATTACATTCCAGAGGTCAAGAGCTGCCCCTTGAAATAGCCATCAATGGCCGCCACAAGCCAACAGCGATAACATCAAAAAACCATAGATGGTTTTCTTGTTATTATCACTTACTATAATCTAGGAACAACATTATGAAACACTTATTCTATAACTAGAATAAGTACCTAACGCAATGAATTGCGTGGTTACCCTTGGCAACGCTTTTATTTGCTTCAAACAGACAGACAAAAAAAATATTTCGTCTTATTTATTGCGACTAAGTTTTTAATTAATTTAAAATCCACTTCTGTGGCCGCATCGTCTAAGGCGCTACTCTCGCAGTAGGCTAGAGACTGCCGATAACGGGGAGATAGGGGTTTGAATCTCGGTTGGGAGTGGTGAGGGTGGTTTTCCAAAATGGTTTTCCCACTCTCCCTCCACGTTAATGCAGGTACACCACATCTAAATATAACATTCCTCGTCCCTAAAATCGAACGGTTAACAAGACACGGCGATAAAAAAATATATTTAAAATAATCTAATCCCAATTTTAAAATTCTGGTTTCTAGGTGCTCTTGTTCGTGCACAGGGGCTACTAATTTTAAAATTCTGGTTTCTAGGTGCTCTTGTTCGTGCATAGGGGCTACTAATTTTTAAAATGACAGCCTTTGCGTACTGGATATATTGCACAGTGCTCACGACAAACAGACAGACTCTTTTATTTTATTAATATAGAAGATTATGTTTGAAATATTGTAAGCCTGTGTCCCACTTTTTTAAACAAATTTTTGTTTTCATTTAAAGCAAGTATTGTAATCGGGAGGCTTCTATATCTCGAGATATTGGTGGATTTGGTTGTTTTATTTGTCACGTTCGACTTACAAGCTGGCTGACTACAGACCATCTTCCGAATGAGCGTCATAAGGCGGCAAACACAGCGAAAAGTAGTAAGGGACAAGGACCTCACCTGCTCCGGTGGACCTGCGGACTAAACGTCAAGCTCATCAAATCTGGTTTACTGATAACGGAGAGGTTGGGGATCGAATCTTGGAAGAGGTCTACTGAAATGTTTTATTCACTAAATTGTTATTACCGTTACCTCCAAACAACTGCTGATACATTTCCTTTAAATAATATTGTTCTCATCCATACCCCACTAGTGTAAAAATATGGATATATCCTGGACGGGTAGTAAGACATGGTGCATGAAATAAAATAAATGGTACAAACATTCGGTGGGTAATACAGCTCTAACCAGACGTCATATCATGGTCGAGAGATTTATCATTGGTGGAATGTAGTTTTTCATTCTCAAAGTGATAAATTAATGGCTGGGGGCTGGATGTCATGTCTGTTCTATATTCAAGTTACAGTAGCCCCATGGCTTCTTTGGTGCTGATTGACAGCTCACAGCTGACAGTTGACAGCATTAAAAAGTTACCAGACCAAATTACGTATCCCTACGCCGAACCAGATGATCTGCAAAAATATGTGTTTAGCAGCTGTCACTTTTGACAGTCAAAATTTAGGTATATACCTAAATGTTGACTGTCAGAAGTCAACTGTGAGCTGTCAGTCAGCACCAAAGAAGCCGTGGGCTTACTGTAGTTTATACGTAGTGTGTTGATATAATCAGTCGGTTCAAAACATGCACATTAGATACCTCAAATTATTTTTATTTATTTTTTAATTCAAATTTTCAAAAATCAATCATTAGTAAACTAACACTAATTTAAGGACTGGAATCGAAATTAAAAATAAAAAGGCAAGAGGAATAATCATATAACAGACATTTAAATATCAAGTTTGGACCAAATCCATCAAACCGTTTCGGCCCTAGCCCTGGGGATAGACAGCCGGACAGAATTGTAACCCCTGTTTTTTTTAAAATAAGGGAGAAAAAAACAAAAACAAGCACCATGTCCATAGCTTTGAGTTAAAAAACGTTCTCGATTACAATACTTTTCTTCTATGAGAAAATTAAGAGTTAAGACTACCGAGAAATATTCAAAACTCAGCACTTGAACCATTTCTTCTCCACCCCTTCACCTCCTTAAAATAAAATGGATTAGTCCTCATTAAGATAAGAGGTTCTATGATCGACGCGTTTCGGCTTCAAGGCCATCGTGCGAAAATCACTAAATCATTAAAAAAAAGGTAGCCAATCACATTCATACAGTAAATTCATCCGCTCATCCATTTAGTAACCTTTTGACGCCCTTGATAACAGCCTTTTTTACTATTATTATATATTAGTTGTTATCTGATGTTAGCAGCGCTGTGAGCTGATAAGGAACCATATCTATATAATACCTCGCGTGAGCCTGGCCTATGATTGTCTTCGTCAGCATTGACTTAATCAGGTATGTGTTTCACTTATCTTGAGTTTGGTAGTGGAGACATGTGTTGGTACATAGATATTATCCACCAGGGCAACTAACTCGTGTTGCCTAGATGGTGGGAACTATAGGGACATGTGTTGGTACATAGATATCATCCACCAGGGCAACTAACTCGTGTTGCCTAGATGGTGCGAACTATAGGGACATGTGTTGGTACATAGATATCATCCACCAAGGCAACTAACTCGTGTTGCCTAGATGGTGGGAACTATAGGGACATGTGTTGGTACATAGATATTATCCACCAGGGCAACTAACTCGTGTTGCCTAGATGGTGGGAACTATAGGGACATGTGTTGGTACATAGATATTATCCACCAGGGCATCTAACTCGTTTGATGTCAGTCAGTTGGTCAAATGTCACATAACTTTATACTAGTTAATTATACATCAGGTCACCTTGTGTCAGTTAATTAGACATCACATCCCTTTATACTAGTTAATTAGCCATAAGACTATGTTGTGTTAGTTGATAATATACCAGTTCTAGTTAATTACATATCAGACAATTTTGTGTTAGTTGATTAGACACAGTTTTTTTAGTTAATTATATATCACATCAATTTGTGTTAATTGATTAGACATCAGTTGCTAGTTAATTATATATCACATCAATTTGTGTTAGTTGATAGGACATCAGTTGCTAGTTAATTGTATATCACATCAATTTGTGTTAGTCGATTATACATCAGTTGCTAGTTAATTATATATCACGTCAATTTGTGCTAGCTAATTAAACATCACATCACTTTAAGCTAGTTAACATCAGATCATTTTGAGTTAGTGATAAACGGGACAGAATTGAATTTATCTTGCTATTTTTCTTATAATGAAGTCTTATGATAAGATTCGCTTAACATATTGCTAAACTACATTTTCATATCAAGTTGAACATATATCTGTCTTTCCAAAGCATTACATTGACTTGAACAGTCCAATTTATATAGGAAGGTAGAAACGTTGCTATATCTAATGTCACGTATCCATAAGCCAAGAGTCATGTGATCTTAACTGTAATTTTTGATGGATATTATCATTGCCTATAAAATAAAATAAAAAGTGATCAATTTTGGACCGCATACAAAATAGGCTTGTACTTTTTAAAAGGCCCTTCCTATAAAAATTGAACTGTAAGTACTGCATCTAATTACTTAGCTCTAAAACAAACCTGAACCTTGACCAGTTTAATAAATGTAATTTTTTTTTAAATAAAATATCTTAGTTCAAATTATTAAGCTGCTATCATTATAAGAGTAACCTCTTTTGTTGGGAGGCCAAATTAGAGTCGGAAATCGGTTTTTGATACTAATTAAAAATATAGTCTTATTTAAAGTAGGTTTATTTAATCTATACTTATAAAATAACATGTCCTGAGTGACTGACTGACTGATTCATCATCGGCGAGCGCAAACTATCAAGGCTACAAGCATGAAATTCGGACTGTATATTCATTTTGTTATGTAGGCACACACTAAGAAAGGATTTTAGAAAATTCCACCCCAAAGGGGTCAAAATAGGGGATGATAATATGTATGATAATATGTATGAAAGTCCGTCATTTTGAGAGTTATATAAACAAAATTTTGTATTTCGGTTATTGACGTAAAACAAATAAATACGTGCTTCAGGAATTTTGGAAATTTTATTTAATAAGGGATGAAAAAGGGGGTGAAAGTTTGTATCAGACTTGCATTATTTTTGATCTGAGGTCAAGTTATGGTCATCAACGTAACGTAATATTGTGAATTAATCTGTAAATACATATGTATATTTTCGTATTTGTATATAATCAACTTCCACGCGAGCAAAGCCGCGGGCAACAGCTATCTAGTATTTTATAAAGATGTTAAGTTGACTAAAATATTTTGAAATTGTTTGAATAACTTATTTTAAAATTATATGGTCCTATACAGTAGGGCCCCTGTATCCGCTGATTCAGTATCCACGGTTTCAGTTATCCGCGATTTACCGCTGATCAATTATATTTATTTTTATTTAAAGAAAAAAAAAATTGTTTATAAGTCTAAATGCCTACACCCTCACTCCACTTCATATCCTCATCGTGGGTATAGTGCTATCATATCACCACCACCACCACCATCATCATCATCATCATCATCATCATCATCATCATCAGTGATCGTCCCAACAAGAAGAATGGAGATTAGTAAGTAGGCCTACATGTTGTTATGTACTTTATTTAATGTTGTAAATGTATTACTGTGAATACTTTATCAATTAAACTTTACCGTATTTATGTATTTACAATAATATCACGTTATATAATAGTTCGGTATTATCCGCATTTCCACATAGCCGCGGTAGATCTAGGAACATATTAGCGGCGGATATGGAAGTCTTGGTAAAAAATTTAGCTTCCGTTGAGATTTAAATAATTTTAAATTTATTATATACTCTGAACTTATGTAAAAGGATGTATTTTAAAAAGTGTACAAATAATGCATAGTATTTATCACACAATTGTAAAATAGATCATAATTGAAAAAATTGAATAAGATACAGGAATAATAAAATGTTTAGTCTATTCCTAATAAGTTTGACCTATTTTATATGACATGTGCGACAAGGAATAAATCAACCAGTAAGAGGCACTTATGGGCGTAATCATGATTAGTGTAAAGAAACTATTGTTTGATCAGAATTCACGTAAAGTAACGTAACAAATCGAGTAACTCCCAAACAATGGATTTGAACTTTTTGAAAACAAGTTGTTCACTAAAATGAAACTCAATCATTGTAGGTATGATTATGCTGAAAGTACTTGCAATAGATGTTGTACTGGAGCTACAAACAAAGTGTAACAAGAGCTATCGAGAGCTATCGAGAGCTATCTGCTGATCACGCGCTCGCCAGTCTGGCCGAAAACCTAAACTACGACGTTTTAAATTTCGCGAGACGCGGACAAACTATACCGGAGAATTGTGAATATGTGGAATGCCAGGCCTCCACCGTGGTTCGGATCCCACGTTAAACTCTAGGTCCTCCATTTTATCTCACAATCACCCTACCATTACACATTAGCGTAAGTGCGTATAGCTCTAACGGGTAGTAAGACGCGGTGCTAATAATAATAATTAACATTTGTACTAATTATGCTTATGTGTTACGGATGGGTAAGGCTGAATTTAGAGGAAGTGTAATGTAGCCACAGTTGCATGGAGAGGAGTGGAAAACCACCCTCAGTACACCCAATCGAGATTCGAACCCTGATCTCACCGTAAATTACAGGCCAATCCATTATGAGTACGACGACTTAGATCATCCGACCACCAAACTGGACTATGTATGATTTTTTTTTTTACATCCATTGTGAACAAAACATTTTAGATCGTGCGATCATCTGATCTATAAGCATCAGATAGGCTTACAATTGGAATGTTTCTTTGACATTGCGCATGCGCGAGATGGTACAATGACGGTCACACTGAACATGGCCGTCTCACAGTGCTAACTAAACCGAAAAACCCGGTCACTTATTTTTGACCAGGATTGTACTTATTTTTGGGGATATCCTGAACCGTAGATAGTAGAAGTGGATCCCAGCGATGGTAATCAGTCTGATAATAAAATGTTGTTTAAAATAATTTATATTAAAATAAATCGCTATCTCTGTCCAGTATTTGTTTAAGTGAATATACCTTACTGTCGTGATGGTGTAGTCAGACACCTGACGATAGAGAGATAGTGACGTCATAGATTAGATATAATAGACCTAATCACGGGATGTTAACGTGTTATTAATATATAGAAAATTCCCGTTGTCTAGAAATATTCACGAAAAGTTAAGTTGATAAGAAATTCCTAAGCGCCCAGAAAACAGATGGGTGTATAAACGTTCCTGGGTCCGCTCATAGGAGAACAAACAGGAAGAGGAAAAAATCCTCTATATACCCGGCTGGGATTGGAACCCATATCAACCCCTCATTAGCAAACTGGACTAAATGAGGTTGATGCCTTATCCCGCCAGCTATGTGGGCAGCCCCTCTTCCCCTTTAGTGAAAGTCTGGTAGAATCTGGTGTAAATTTGACCTCCCCCCCTAGGGAAAGTCTAGTTGAGTCTGGTAGTATCTGGTGTAAGGTCTCATAAGTCACCTGAATTAGCGACTGCGAGATAAGACAGGAGTTCTCAGTCATTCATCATCGCTGCACTGGCAACTTCCCACAAGGAGACAGCAAGCTAAGATTCATCTGTTTGCAGTTTTTACAGCAAAACTGTCTTTTTTGGCCAAAATAAATCAAATATTTCTCCAGTAGGAACACAAGAGTTTAGTTTTCTTCACACGGTGATATCAACAGTTGTTGAATATCTGTCAAGTGTGTCCTAGAATTTAATGACATATTTTTCTCTTCATTTAAAAAGTTTGTCATCTAATGTCGCTATGCTCATGACAGATATTTAACAACTGTTGATATCACCGTGTGAAGAAAATTAAACTCTACATTTTTCATGGAGAGATATTTGATTTATTTTTGCAACAAAAAAAGTGTTATTGTGAAAACTGCACATCTTATCAGGACGTTTCGTGGATAATTAATGAGCAAGCGCGAATATTCCCAGAGTACAATCACTTTCCCCGATATTGAAGAGCTTATCTTCACAGCAAGTCGACAAACTGAATGACGATCACTTTAGTAGAAAAATAAATAACCTACCTATATTTATCTTTTAACAAAGAAACTTATTCTGAGTCAAAATAACATCTGGTTACTTACTGGAGAGTGTGTATGTTTTGGGGGTTAAAAAAACCCCTCCATACTTCCTTCACTACCCAGAAAGTATTATTAGTAATTTTAAATCTAGTACCTAGATCAGTATTTTAATAATTAATCTGATAAATGTTTCAAATACTTTAAAATTGTTATGCAGTGCATTATCGAAAGAGGTTAAAGAAACCCCATTTTGAAAAATTAGCCTCCATTGCGTGAGGTTTTGGAGTCAAACCACGAACCCTTTGAGTGGACCCAAACGTTCTAGCGTTTATCTGATCCTGGCGGTAATAAAAGTATCGTCCTATTGACACAATTTGGCATTCTATCAACTATTTATAGCTGTCATATAATCGATGGCAAGGATGTTCGAATAGTATCGTTATTGATAGTAAGGTTGTAACTTGTTGTAATCTTGATTGTTACGAGGGAAGTGACGGGCTCTTAATTTATTACCATTTCGAACTAAAGCTCTTTCTACTCCGCTCAGTAAGTACCGATATCCGTGCGTGCGTGCGTGATAAGGTAACAACACGTCTGTTTGTAAATACCGGTATGACAATATCGTCTTCATCGTGTCAGAAGCTGTGAGAGGCTCCTCAAGACATTGATTAGTGTTTATTTTTATTAATTGGAGGTGTCTCACAAACTGGCACACGGGCTTAGCACTTTAAGATTATACTTAGCATGTACTAAAAGCTCTAGGGATGTACTTTTTATGTACTTAAAGCTTTAGGGGTGTACTTTACATGTACTTGAAGCTCTAGGATGTACTTTACTTGTACTTAAAGCTCTAGGGATGTACTTTACATGTACTTAAAGCTGTATAACTATACTTTCCATGGATATCCCCTCTGCTCCACCATATGTAATGACGTCATAGAGGCGATCAGCTGATGAAATGATAAAAAAAACATGCATGGCTTCAACCCTGAGTGTAATCTCAGCTCTTGTGTCTAGTTAACGGCCTGTGTCGGTCTGGATGAACGGGCCAGGAGTTCGATCACCGTGGCAGATCACTATTAAAACGGTAGAATTCGAGATGTTTTCTTTTTAAACTGTTCCGGTAGATTGCGCGACCGATGTTTTCGCTACCAATTTTTCGTTTTAATTGCCCACAATCACAACAGTTTACGATCAAGGTAACGACTTAAAGTTCTTATTACATTCAGGTAACCATGGCTTGATCTGACCACGTGGGACTAACTTAGTCCGAGACTTATAGGCAAAGCTCCCGAGCTCATTATCGTAAGTTTCAATCGTCGGAAGCTTTGTCGGAAGTTTATATCAAATTTCTATTTGTGAAAATATATCGTGATACTAAAGAATATGTCGCAGTAGTTCGGAATGTGTTTATTAAAAAAGTGAAGTGTTAAATTTGAAACCACACAGCGAGATGGTTTGTACAGTCCAACTAGCATAGGAAGAACCTTATCTTGGAGCTAGAAAGGTTTGTTTTTAATCACCACGTCACATAAGTACTAATCACGTTAATCTGTTAGATTGAGAGAAATAACATTTAGAGGAAGTGTACACGCATTTACGTAGAGAAAGAGTGGAAAAAAACCTTTTAGAGAAAATAACACCGTCAGTACACCTAACCGTGATTCGAACCCCAATCTTCCACGTCATCGGAAATCCAGTCTATTACGAGATTTACTTTAACGAGTTCATACGTCAAATCATGTGATATGCAGCTATCAATTTTTGATAGATAATACCTATAAAAACACTAATAATAAAGTAAAATGTTATCAATGTTGACCGTAAATAAATATGTTAGTATTTTCTAAAAGGCCCTTTTTACCAAAATCCTACTATAGCAATNCCCTCTTCACACCACGATGATAACTTTAAAACGACCCCTCTCCCGGTTCTCTATATATTTGTTGCACCGAACCACCTAAGTAAGAATCAAGTTGTTTATTTTCAACCAGAGATAAAAATTCTTTTTACCGGTAAACAATCATAACTTCCAAGGAGATGTAAACAACAAATAATAGCAGGCTACAGATGTTCAACACAGCAGAAAAGTTAGAGATTCGCTAGGAAAATAGTGTTTTCGTTGGCAGCAACTATATGTTTACCAACATCCTGAGCCCCTAACCTTTAAAACGATTGGGCGTTTGTCGAAATCGGTTAAGATGATTTTTCGTAATTTCAATCACCGGAAATGAACTTATCAAATCATATATATTTACCATTTTAAAATTTGGATCATCTCAGAAAAGCTGGTTTAAATTGCAAGACTAAAGTGATTCACAAGCTATAGGGTGAAATTAAGGCGCTGGAACAGTCTAGAGAAATTCCTAAACACCCAGAAACGAAGTGGGTTTATAGCGTGCCTGAGTGGCACTGTCCGGTATTAGGAGAACAAACAGGAGAGGAGGGAAATACAAGTGACAATACAATATGTGCTGTATTAAATGACATCATTCTATTCCCAAAGATCCATTCTACGCTCCTATATCAGTTACCTTTCGTTTCCCGGACATTTAGCTCATAGAAAATAGTTTTTTTCTTAATTCCAGTAAACAACAAACTCGTGTACCGTTAAAGGTCTAGTTAATATTTAACCTAAGCGCAACATCTGATTAGCAATAACTCAGTCATCTAGGCAGCCCACTTAAAGCACTTTTAAATACACATGTATTTTAAATAAGGTAATTCATTGATGAAATATTTCCACTTGATATCCATGTTACTGGGGTTTGTTGTAACCCACTGCAAGGTTTGGCTGAATGCAGTTTAGTAACGCTTATCTCCGAGATAGTTGGAGAGCAAAGTTCAAATCAACCTTACAAGGTCATACCATTGACCTCATTACAGTTGCCTCCATTGGAGATGGTTTCATATCAGTGCCTCCCTCATTGCAGGACGTGCATCTGAAATACCTTTTGATTAAATATTTATTTATTTACACCGTGAATTTACCACTCTAACGGACTAACAATTAAATCTCACTAATGTGCTAAGGATGAGAGAGCTAAGAGTATGTGCTAGGAGAGAGAGGTAGAGAGCTAAGAGTAAGTGACCCGCTTCGGTGGCCGCGTGGTATAACGCGCTACTCTCGCAGTAGACTAGACTGCCGATGACGGGGAGGGTGAGGTTCAAAAATCAGTTGGGTGTACTGAGGGTGGTTTTTACACTCTCCTTTCATTCAAACGCTGGTGCACTTCATCTAACTATAACCTCCACAATACCTAAAACCATTAGCGTAATTAGTGTATAAGAATATAAACAAAGTGGTTAGTAAAACGTGATGTTAAAAAATTAAGTGCACCTACATTTGCGTGGAGAAAGTGCAGTAAACCATTCGAGGAAAAACCAACCCTCAGAACATCTGACCGAGATTCGAACCCTGATCTCCCTGTGATCTGCAGTCCAGTCTATTGTGAGAATGTGGCGCACAAGACCAGGAATGGCATATCTATGGCACGCTAACACGATTTGTATGGCACGGCAACATGAAATATATACAAAAAACTTTTTCCTAAGTCGTAAAACTTTTCGACATCCATGTCATTGAACGTCATGTCATGTCACAGTGAGCTCCGTGAAACCAACCGGTATAAATAATCTTGGCTCGTATTTAAGTGATTCTCGTGTTTTGTTGAAGACAATTTATGAACCGAACATACAATAATTATATCTTGGCTGCCAGATTACAACATATCTCAAACTAATACGTACAAGATTATGTAAGTTTTTGATTTTAACGTATTAATAGTATATATATATATTATTTTTTTCAATAAAGGTGTTACTTTCAAAGTTTTCACTTCAGTGCCACCACGCACTGGGCGACCAGCCTCTGTCACCTTTTAGACACGGGCGACTTGCCCCGCGACCAAGAAAGCGACCGGCCACGTCAGTCATTGGTCAGCTGGTCGCCGCAGTCAAGAGCGCCCTGTCCCATTTACCACAAGCATTCTCGCTGGTTGCCCAGTGCTCGGTGTTCCTTAAGCTATTATTATTATTATTATTAGCACCGCGTCTTACTACCCGTTCGGGTTATACGCACTTATACTAATGTGTAATGGTAGGGTGGTTGTGAGATGAAATGGAGGACCTACAGTTTAACGTGGAATCCGAACCACGGTGGAGGCCTGGCATTCCCCACATTCACAAGATGTCTTGTCAGTGAAGGAAGGGTTTGGAAATCAGATAAATCTGTGCCGGGACCGAGGATTGAACCCCGGCCGCCAGCACAGAAGTCTGACACCTTACCCCTAGACCACCAGGTCACCGCTTAAGCCATTGACATTAACATTGTCTAAGAAACTCACTTACTATATTTACTTACTTACTCTATGGTATTAAGAACTCAAAAGTTCTTTACCACACTTTCGAAAGTACGCCGCCTATCCCTATCTTGAACTAATTCTGTCCAGTCTATCTCATTACCCCCTATCTCTCTCAGGTCTGTCCAAATGTTATCCTCCGGTCTGCGTCTGGGTCTTCACAGTGGTATTTTCCTCTTGGGGTCGCCAATCGATACCTTGAACACGGTTCTAGATACTCCCATTCGCGCCGCATCACCCGAACACCGTAACCTGCGAGATTTTACTACCCTAACAATATCTGGTGATGAGCACAGAGTATGAAGCTCATCGTTATGTAGCCTCCTTCACTCCCCACTATCTTCATCCAGTCTTGGACCAAATATTTTTCTAAGCAACTATCTATGAAACTCATTTAGATAATTTAATGAATTTCCATTCTTTAAAATGTAGGTATAGTATTACTAAAATATTTACAATTTGATTTTGATTTGTTCATTATATTTAATAGTATTCAATAAGATTTGAATTTTAAATACTCATTAAAAAACATATTATTCCTAGCACCGCGTCTTACTACCCGTTCAGGTTATACGCGTATGTGATAGCTAAGCTAATGGTTTTAGGGATGAGCGAGGTTGAGTTTAGAGTAAGTGTACCTACATCCGAATGGAGGAGGAGTTTAAAACGATTTAGGAAAACCACTTTCAGTACACCCGAGCTGGATTCAAGCACCGATCTCCCTGTAATGGGCAGTCCACTCTTTAGAAAACGTAAAATAAGAGGTAGCACACCAGTTAAGTTCGAAATTCATCTGGTCCTCAACTGGCACTGATCGTCTCATCATCCCTGCCTTGGACCTGTCAACAATATTTCTAACCATCTTACTGTCTTTACAGGTTGAGTATTGGTTTGTTAGTCTTCAAGCCTAAGGGGGAAAAAAAGAACTACACCAGAGTCGCGATTATCCGGCCCTCCGTATTATCCGGCTCTGTTCTCGGTGTTAACAAGCGTGTTTTAAAATAAACAAACCTGTACATATCAACATTTACTGAATATAGAATGTACTCCATTTGACGCTCTATTCTCACTTGTTCTTTCTTTGTAGCCGATGTTCCGTTTACAAAATAAAGTATTGTATGGTAAAGATTTTTAAAATATTTTCCTCGTTTAATTTTTACTGTTCCCTACAATTATTGTGTTCCTATTATACATTGAAATCAGAATATGATCAGATTCTATTAAAGCAAAGTTAAATGTTCTGTGAAAATTAAAAAAAAGTAGGTGAATCCATAATGAAAATTATTTACACTCTGATTATAGTGTATTTCAAGAACTTTCATTTCAAGTTTTGAAAATGCTCTCTCTTTCTCCTAGCTTCTTTGACTTACCTGACCTTGACGAACATTTATCACGCTATTTATTACTATTATAGCCAATAATATAGTTTATTAAGATATTTAGCATGGTTTAAAACTAGCTCATAACATTCAATTAAGCTCTTTCAATATTCCAGTCGCCATTGACTCATAACTCCGAGAGGCACTCATGTACGAACATTTTGGTGTCTTTCAGAAAACACCTCCTTTTCAGGCTCTTCAGTATTTTTTTTGTCTCCGCACTTAAGCCCAGACACTTCTCGGTAAATGCTCTTACAAAAATACAGGGTGTATTTTAATCGTGTCCAAAATTTTAGGGGTGAATTCCCATCAACCAAACACTAAGAAAAGCTCATATAAACCAACGTGTGTTTAGGAAGGCTTATTTCTAGAATTATTAAAAGTTTTCTCAAAGATGGATTGGTCTTGAGGGGATTCATTGAAAGGGGCTAGATCACCAGATTTGAAACCAGCGGATTTTTATCTCAGTGGACATTTAAAGTCCACCGTTGACGCGGCTTCTGTGCTTGATGTTGAGGTTTTAAGAGAGCGTATCGAACATGGATGTGTGCAAATACGTAGCCCCTCAGGTGTAGTCAACAGAGTACATGTAGATTCACACGTTCACCGAAAGAAAAAAACTAGCGCGGAACAGAAAAGGGGTCACGTGACGAGTTTCAATCCAATCGCAAGATTTCCGTCTCATAGTTGCGAGCTGTTCTGCTGAAGTTCAAATTATCTCTACTTCGTCCGCTCTGCCTGAGCTCTTCGGCGACGGGAGAACCAATCAAATCTCAGAACCAACCATCTTAAATCAGTACGCATGCGCCGTAGAGCTAGAAGCAAGCAGACAGCTTCGTTGGCCGTTGTAAAGATATGTTAAATAACCCGTTAACGTAAAGCGTGTGTATCGATGTATTGGATTGAGCCACGACACAGGGTTATAATTTGAAAACATCCATCGGGAGAATTATATAAAATATATATTTATATACCCACTAGAACATAAAATATGTTGATAATCAGCTGTTTTAAATTTGTGTTGCAATGCATCATGGGTAAACACACAGCGTGTGTATTGTTGCGCCAACTCAAACAGATTCTGCTTCCTATTTTCGACTAACGTGTGAATAAATCTTACGACAAAGCATGGGACGGAGGCTCAAAGAATGTAACCAAGCAAAGGACACTATTTTGAACGAATTTGTTACAAAACTTTGTGTCTTTCGTTTTTGTTTGTTTTTGTTAAACTTTATCTCATTTGGTCGAATTATTTCTTCTGGTGTATTGTTTATTAATTGAATAAAAAAAATATTCCCATACTTCAGAAACTAAGCATCCTAGAGCCATGTTTGTATGGAGTTTTCTTAATGTTTGATGGATGGGAATGTGCCCCTAGGATATTTTACATAGTTTAAAATAAACCCTGTTAAAACAACAAAGGGTTCAAGAGCTGTATTTTATCAGTCTATCAACCTCTTCTCTCCTTTTACCTAAACCTATAGGTATATGAATCTACAGTCCAACTTGCGTAGAACGAACCTTTAAGGAAACCCAAACATATGTTTTGTAGTCCACATTGATAATATGTTACCATACAATTAGTGTTATTCTATAGGTATTGATAATAACTATGAAAAGTGACAGCTGCAGATCACATGACCTGACGTAAGAATACGATAAAGTAGACCTAATAAATTTTCTATCGGACGGATCAAACACGTCCTTTGAAGATTTGGCTGTAATAATTAACCCCTCTTTTTTTTCTCTCTCTCACGTCCCGCGGGCCGGAGTCTTTGAAAACAGCTCTTAATCCTCCAAACACGCACACATTACACAATTAAGCCCACTATTTGATAATTATAATCCGTTATTAAGGACAAATTGGTCCTTAAGCTTTCATAGTTTTGATAAGTCGGTGACTTGCTCTTGCCAAAGCTTGGATGACGTTAGGGAAGTGAGTAATTAAGTGTTTATCTTTTGATGAGAGAGACAGGAGAGGAAATTAACGGTGACAAGGTTGGTATCATCTGGTCCAGACGACGTTCCTCAGAATGTATTGACAGGAGAAGTCAGTGGTCCAGTGATTCTCATGGGGGGATGAGAGGGGGTCTATATTCGGCTGTCATCAGAGGTCGCAATCTAGAAATACGTGAGTTAGTACTAAACGAAACTTATGATGGTTTTTTTTTTAAACATAAATGGTAGGACACAATCGTACCAACTTTCTCGTTCAGTATTTTATAAATATCTTGATTTAAAAAAAATATAATTTCAGTATATTACCCTTAGTTAGGGTTGGTATTGTATAGAATGCGAGTTAAGGGTAGTATTTTTGGAGTTTTAAATTTTTGCAAAATAAATCAAACATTTCTCCAGTATAAATATAGAGTTTAATTTTCTGGATATGATGATGAATATCTATCAAGGATGTCCTGAAATTTAATGAGAACTGTTTTCTCCAAATTAAAAAAGTTTCTCATCTGATGCTAAAATGACAATGACATATATTTAACAACTGTTGATATCACCGTGTGAAGAAAATAAAACTCTGTGTTTATATGGAGAAATATTTATTTATTTTGGCCCAAAAAAAATGTTTTGCCCTAAAAACAGCAAACACACTGACATTAATTGGTGTCCTCTTCACTCCAGACTTAACTTTTCCTCATAAAAACAAACATATCATCTTGTTTATAACAATAAACAGTCTCCATATTTTATACTTTTTAAGAAAACATTTGAAACAATAAAAAAAAATCATATCTTCAAAATTCAGTTACTTATAAAGTACGCTTAAATTGTTTATATTTGTAAAAAAAAATATTTTTGAGAAATATTTCCCAAATATACATTTTAAAATAACTCTTAAAAACAATTTTAGAAAAATTTAAATTTTTCTAAAATTTGACTTAAGTAAACAACACTTAAATTAATTTGTTTAAAAAAAGTAAACATTCATTATTACCATTTATAATCTAAAATAATACCAAGATACACATTTTTAACAAAATAGAGATATATAAATATATATTTTAATTTCAAAAAATCACTCATCAGTAAACTAATTTAAGAACTAGGGTAAAAAAAAAATAGCCTTGGATATAGTCATATAACAGCTAAATATAAAGTTTGAAGAAAGTGCATAAAAATTATTTCGGACAGAGAGACAGAAAAAACTGTAAAACTCACTTCATCATAAGGACGAGTTCGGCACCTTAGCTTGGTTGGTAGAGTGCCTGCCTATTGAGTTAAGGGTCTCGGGTTCGTTTCAAGGTATGGCCGGAAATTTATCGTTGATGATAATATGGGTTTACACTTTCACATTGATAAACTAATGGACGGAGATTGGATGTTGTGCCTGCCCTATTCTCATGTTATATTGGAAGGCATATGAAGTTACGTCAGACCTAGCCCTGAACCCCTGTAATCTAGCCCTGAACCCCTGTAATCTAGCCCTGAACCCCTGTAATCTAGCCCTGAATCCCTGTAATCTAGCCCAGAACCCCTGTAATCTAGCCCTGAACCCCTGTAATCCAGCACTGAACCCCTCTAATCCAGCACTGAACCCCTGTAATCTAGCCCTGAACCCCTGTAATCTAGCCCTGAACCACTGTAATCTAGCCCTGAACCCCTGTAATCCAGCCCTGAACCCCTGTAATCTAGCTCTGAACCACTGTAATCTAGCCCTGAACCCCTGTAATCTAGCCCTGAACCACTGTAATCCAGCCCTGAACCCCTGTAATCTAGCTCTGAACCACTGTAATCTAGCCCTGAACCCCTGTAATCTAGCTCTGAACCACTGTAATCTAGCGCTGAACCCCTGTAATCTAGCCCTGAACCACTGTAATCCAGCCCTGAACCCCTGTATCTAGCTCTGAACCCCTGTAATCTAGCCCTGAACCACTGTAATCCAGCCCTGAACCCCTGTAATCTAGCCCTGAACCCCTGCCCCCATATCAATGAGTGCCCAGGCTCTGGGAGTAATCCAAGTTATGTTTGTTGTTTGCAGCAGACCAGACTCTTCTCAGGATCCGTATGACGCGGGGATATGGAACATTTCGATGTTGCTCACGACGACTCCCTCAAGGGGGGAAAAAAGTCAAGACAATACATCGCCGCACTATTAGGTAACTTGTCTGTGTGTTGGACTGGNAGTGCACGTTGTTGTAAGCCTGGCTCACGATAGAACAGCTGTGTAGTTGTTACCAAGTCCCGCTCCTCTTGATGAGACTGTTCTATGCCAGAAGTGCACGTTGTTGTAAGCCTGGCTCACGATAGAACAGCTGTGTAGTTGTTACCAAGTCCCGCTCCTCTTGATGAGACTGTTCTATGCCAGAAGTGCACGTTGTTGTAAGCCTGGCTCACGATAGAACAGCTGTGTAGTTGTTACCAAGTCCCGCTCCTCTTGATGAGACTGTTCTATGCCAGAAGTGCACGTTGTTGTAAGCCTGGCTCACGATAGAACAGCTGTGTAGTTGTTACCAAGTCCCGCTCCTCTTGATGAGACTGTTCTATGCCAGAAGTGCACGTTGTTGTAAGCCTGGCTCACGATAGAACAGCTGTGTAGTTGTTACCAAGTCCCGCTCCTCTTGATGAGACTGTTCTATGCCAGAAGTGCACGTTGTTGTAAGCCTGGCTCACGATAGAACAGCTGTGTAGTTGTTACCAAGTCCCGCTCCTCTTGATGAGACTGTTCTATGCCAGAAGTGCACGTTGTTGTAAGCCTGGCTCACGATAGAACAGCTGTGTAGTTGTTACCAAGTCCCGCTCCTCTTGATGAGACTGTTCTATGCCAGAAGTGCACGTTGTTGTAAGCCTGGCTCACGATAGAACAGCTGTGTAGTTGTTACCAAGGCCCGCTCCTCTTGATGAGACTGTACTATGCCAAAAGCTGCTCCCCACACATTATTGTGTATGTGTCCACAGCCTCTCTGGGCTGTCTGTGCGGCGGAGCTGTTCTTGGATGGACCTCTCCCGCCCTCCCCTATCTGCAAGGAGAAGATCTTAACGACTCGCTGACGGACGACCAGGGCTCGTGGGTGGGCGCCACAGCCCCCTTGGGGGCACTGGTCGGAGCTCTGCCCGGCGGTTGGCTCGCCGACACGTTTGGACGCAAGGCCATGCTCCTGTACCTGGCCGTGCCTTACTTTGTGAGCTGGCTCATGATCGTATTCGCTGATACCTCGGTGAGTTGGTACAACTGGACCATTTGGGGGCAAGTCACGGGACCACCCCTGATAGCCCCGGAGGGACCCCCTATCAGTCGGTGTGAGATTTTCTCAAAATTCTTATATCCAGACCTTAGTAATAATTTTGTGTGTGTGATTGCATTGGCGGTGGGACCGAGAGTGGGAGTGGGGGGTGCATTGTCCCCTGGAAATAATCCCCCCCCCTTGGAAATAATCCCCAACTCTTGATTTTTTACAACCCCATATGGCATTCTCAAATATAATTTTGGAAGACGAAACTAAGTCAAATTTATTTGGGAAGTAGCAGACCTCAAAACAACACAAACAGTCCTTATGAACACATGTTTCCCGATTTAAGTTATTGGTGGGCTTATTAATAGCCTTTACACCCCTGTTCGAGTAGATGCAGAACCGCCTGTGTACCAGCAGTGGTACGTCACAAATGGTACCAAGTAGGGCTAAACAATTCCAGCAGAACCTTGGAAGGCCTCATCTCGGCGACCATTGATTATAGGACTTATTATGTTCATTAGGACTTTTTATGTTGTTTTGAGGTCTACTTTCCACACCCCAATTACTTCCCACATAAATCGATACACCCTGTATACATGTATACATATATTATCCGCATGTGTATAGGATGACCAAATGCGGATATCCCTGACGGGTATAAAAAAGAGATGAGCTAGCTTAGTCGCTTTGTTTCTGACCGTTAGTTGTTGTTTCTGCCGCCAGGTGATTATATTGTGCGCCGCCCGCGTTCTGTGCGGCCTTTCCATGGGCGCCACGACTGTCATCACCTCCCTGTACAACGAGGAGATCTCCGAAGTCGAGATCCGTGGGGCTATCGGGGTTTACCTCGACCTCATGCTCTCTGTCGGTATCCTTTGGTGCTATCTGGTGGGGGCAATGGTCCCCTACCTGTGGCTCGCCATCGCCTCCTGCGGGCTCCCCATCGTCTTCTTCATCACGTTCGTGTGGATGCCCGAGAGTCCGGTGTACCTCCTCTCCAGGGGCAAGGACGAGAAGGCAGAGAAGGCCCTCAAGTGGTTGAGGGGCGTCAGCCCGGACTACGACTACGACATCAGTTACGAGATCAGTCACATGAAGAACCGTCTGGACGAGGCGGTGTCCATCGCCAGTATGAAGAAGCACGGTTTCTGGGGGGACGTCAGAGAGACGCTGGCCAAGTTCTCGTGGACTTCCCCGGCCGCGGAAGCGTCCAAGATCGTTTTCGGGCTCATGTTATTCCAGCAGATGTCAGGGATCGATGCCGTGCTCTTCTACACCGTTGAGATCTTTCAAGGCGCCGGAAGCTCCATGTCTGCGTACACTTGCACCATCATCGTCGGCGTGGTGCAGGTCCTCGCCACCGGGGCGTCTTCGTTGCTCGTCGAGCTTACGGGGAGGCGCTTCCTCCTCATGATCTCCGAGGCGGCCATGGCACTGTGTCTCGCCATCCTGGCCATCTATTTCTACTTCAAAGACGCCGGTCACGACGTCTCCTCCATCGGTTGGCTCCCCCTGGCGTCGGTGACGACCTTCGTGGTGATGTTCGCCGTGGGGCTGGGCCCCTTGCCCTGGTTCATGATGTCGGAGGTGGTCCCCACTGAGTCCCGGGACTGGATAAACGCGATGGCCGTCTGTCTAAACTGGACCCTGGTGTTTACCGTCACCAAGGTCTTCAGCTTGATGCTCAACAGTATGGGGAACGCCGGGACCTTCGGATTCTTCTGTGTCTGCTGCGTCGTGGGGCTGGTGTTCGTCGCCGTCGTGGTACCCGAGACCAAGGGCAAGTCCCTTGAGGAGATCCAGGACGACCTCGTCAAGAAGAAAGGTCCGAGGCTCTCTCTCACAGACGAGCTCGAGAACGGGACCAAACCGCTTGATCAGAAGTGAAGTTCGCTTCGCCACCGAGACTGACAAGACGACGTGGTGTCGAGGGAGTGAACCGGTGGATCCTCCCGAGGGTTCCGCGGGGACAAGCGGGTAGCCTGTAGTGAAACAATAAAATAAAAAACAGTCCTGCCCCGAGCGTAGCAACAACCCCTACCTGGTAGTTTTTAAAACGAAACCAACATCGACCAACGCCCTCGATTGGGGATTTGCGAAGTTTAATTTGTTACTGGTTATCAATGCACAGGTCTACTCGCATTTTAATTAATTTATTTAAAAAAGATGACATCGAAGTGTCACATGTATATACTAGACATAATGTATTCGGGTTTATCCCCGTGCCTATATTTAAAACACAATATTTGAATAATATATTTGATCGTTACTCAGTTGTTTTGTTATCGTTCTGACGTTTGTCGGCGAATAAATGTTACCAAATATCACTGGTCAAATGGGAAGGTTATGGGAGAGAACATATCACCAGTAAAGTTTTAACAAGCTCTGCTTACTCTGGTCAAATGGGGACAGAGTGGGAGTGAATATATCACAGATACAGTTTTAATAAGCTCTGCTTACCCTGGTCAGATGGGGACAGGATGGAGGAAAATATATCACCAGCACAGTTTTAACAAGCTCTGCTTACCCTGGTCAAATGGGGATAGAGTGGGAGAGAACATATCATAAGTACAGTTTTAACAAGCTCTGCTTACCCTGGTCAAATGGAGACAGAGTGGGAGATAACATGTCATAGGTACAGTTTTAACAAGCTCTGCTTACCCTGGTCAAATGGGAACAGAGTGGTGGAGAACATATCACAGGTACAGTTTTAATAAGCTCTGCTTACTCTGGTCAAATGAGGACAGAGTGGGAGTGAATATATCACAGGTACAGTTTTAATAATCTCTGCTTACCCTGGTCAAATGGGGATATAGTGGGAGAGAACATATCATAGGTACAGTTTTAACAAGCTCTGCTTACCCTGGTCAAATGGGAACAGAGTGGGGGAGAACATATCACAGGTACAGTTTTAATAAGCTCTGCTTACCCTGGTCAAATGGGGACAGTGGGATAGAACATATCATAGGTACAGTTTTAACAAGCTCTGCTTACCCTGGTCAAATGGGGACAGAGTGGGGGAGAACATATCACAGGTACAGTTTTAACATGCTCTGCCTACTCTGACAACACTCTGCGACACGACAGCTCTAAATATCTCATTAAGGGCCCTCATGCTATCAACATGATTGTTTTAACCACGAAATGGTGGATAATCTGAAAATAAGAGTTCAATGTAAAGTAGACACCAAAATATTGACACGTAGCGTGTGGGAGTCCCTTCAGCTGTGGACGACATACACAAAAACAATGAAAATAGTTCATATATACAAGTGCCCCGTTTGACCTGGTTTCCGAGTGAGGTCAGTTCGAACTCAGGACCCATAAGCTCGTGGACCACTACACCAGGGGGCCGGTTTGTCGACTAGTTGACTAGGTGTGTTCTATGGGTTATTCGAGGTTATCCCGAACACCTGGAATTTCTTAAATAGTGCGGTCTTCTACGACATGACGACTGCAATGCTTGCATTCAGACCTAAGGCGGCCATTTTGAGTTCTTCTCATATTATTAAGCTCCACATCAATGGAGGGCAAACATGAATATAGCACAGAGATAAGGTCAAATTGGACACACATTTATTTGAAGTTATTTAATTATTTTCGTGTCTCCTGTTCACCGCTGACGTTGGTGCCACATTTTACGATACACTCTGTATATATGTGCTATTTTTCTATTTCAACGTATCCTTGCTGTCAAAGCATAGTAGTGTTTTTTGTGGGGTTTTTTTTTGCGCCTTTATTTGAAGGTGTCTATTCTGAAGGAGCTTCAAAAACACCCCCTCTCCCCTCACAGTATAACTTTCAGCTTGTTTTCGAATAATTTATAATCTTCACGCCAGTAATAAACTCTTGTGCAAACCTGTACTCCCATCTTTCATTTTCTGTCGTATCTGACCTTCAAACTTTATCTCCCAGATAGACGGTTTAATTTAAGTACTACTCGCCTACTCTTTAAAAAAAAGCAAAGTTTATTACGAACACGCACAACTTTCAAGATAAAACAGTTTATTTAGTATGACAGAGAAAGAGAGAGTATTAAGGAGGGAGGGAAGGGCGCGCGAGAAAAAAACAGTGGTTTTGCAAAATTTATGGCGAACTTTCTTTTTTCCAAAATAAATAAAATGATTCTCCAGTACAAACTTTAAGTTTAATTTTCTTCCCATGTTGATATCATCAACAGTTGTTGAATATCTGTCTTGAGCATAGCGACATTAAATGACAAACTTTTTAAATGAAAAGAAAAATATGTCGTTAAATTCCAGGATTACCTTTACAGATATTCAAGAAATTTGGAGGTCACCATGTGAAGAAAATTAAATCCTGTGTTACTATTGGAGCAATATTTGAGTTATTTTGGCAAAAAAAGGTTTTGCCATAAAAAATTCAAAAACACTGGCTTTTCTTCGCGTACCCTCCCCCTCCCCCCTTAAATAGTTTTCAATTGCTTCGACTTCAAAACCAGGAGTCACTCGAGATTCAGAGATTTGATCAAAGAGAGATTGGCAGTCCTTTAAAACTAGAGGGAAGGAGATTTAACTAGAGATTGGTAGTCCTTTAAAACTAGAGGGAAGGAGATTTAACTAGAGATTGGTAGTCCTTTAAAACTA